>PVJX010019643.1:0-34566 GCA_004027295.1 Dolichotis patagonum | reverse complement strand
CCCTCTCCCTCTGCTGAGCGTCCTCTCCCATCAGTTCCCACCTTCGTCAGCGCTGCTTTTCCCAGCCTCCTTTGGTTCCCACACTGTCATAACAGCTCCTCTCCCCTCCGCTGAATTCTGTGGATGGTTTTAGCACTTGGGTATTAGGGCATCTCCCTGGACCCAATTTGGAAGTCATTTCTCCTCTGGGGAGAGAAAAAGGAGGGGAAAGCAGCATGGGAAGCTGTGGTGCTGACCAGCCTTTGTCTCCATCTGCTGTTTGTAGAATGAATCAACAAATATACAGATGAGAAAGCAAAGTTGTCCAGGACATCTGGGTTCAAAAACACCTGGCCAGACTGTGGTCAGGCATTTTCTCTGAATTCCTTCACTCTGTCTTCACAGCAGGCAGCCCTGTGATCTCCCCAGGAAAATGTTAAATAGACTCAGAAAGGTTGGCAACTGGCCTGAGGTGACCTAGTGCTAGTGATTGCTGACTCCAAAGCCCAGCCCTGGAACCTTGGGCAGGGCTTGCAGGACTTTGTGAATATCTATGTAACAAACAAAAACTACAAGTTATTTATTATGAGATTCAAAGACAATAGCGGGGTGTGGTGGTCCACCCTGGTGTAATCTCAGAACTCGAGAGACTGAGGCAGGAGGATTGCTGCGTGTTTGAAGCCTGCCTGGGCTACATAGTGAGTTCAAGGCTACATAGTGAGTTCAAGGCTAACCTAAACTGCATAAGGAGGTCCTGTCTCAGAAAGGCAAAAGCAAGGGCTGGGGATTTAGCTCAGTGGCACAAGTGCTTGCCTAGCATGCACAAGGCTGTAAGTTTGATCCCCAGTACCAAAGAAAGAAAAGGCAATGTGCTAAGGGGGGGGGGTGGATGTGTCAACCCTGGAGCTAGCTTGCTGGATTCATGCCATCAACCCCATACTTCCTAGCTTGTGAACTTTGGGTAAGTTACTTTTGTGCCTCAGTTTCTTTATCCATAAAATGGGGATAATTACAGTTGGTAATTGTGAGAGTTAAATGTGTTAATACATTAAAATACTTAGAAGAGTGCTTAGGAAGGACTATGTATGTGTTAGCTGTTACTATCACTGTACATTATGCTATCCTAGATTGCACTGTAGATAAGGTGTATCAAGCACCATAGTCAGAGAATAAGGTGTAAAGGGCAAACAGTTTAAAATGAACTATTTATATACGTTTAGGTTCTTTGTCTCCCATAAATTGGGGAAAACATCATTGTTTAGTTTCAGCTGCAGAATACTTTAATCAGCCTCATCTGAAGCTGCTATCTTTGAGGCATAAGAGCTAAAACAGGTTCTGCCCATTTCAGGTACATGAACCTTTCTCATGCCACACAGCAAAGGAACCTCTGAACCAGACCTAGTGGCGTAGGTCTGCAGTCCCACCAACCTAGAAACAGGCAGATGGGTGAAAGTTTGAGTCCAGGCTGGGCAAGTTATTGACTTAGTGAGACACAGTCTCAAATACAAAAAGGACTGGGATGTAGCTCAGTGTGAGGGTTCTGGGTTCGGTTCCTAGCGCCACAAAAACAAAACAAAGTAAATCTAGATTTGATCAGTTGGTTCAGGCTTGCTCTTGCATTCCCAACAAAATGGTTAAATGATTGACAGAAAGACAGAGGGATGGACGTTCTGATACTGATATGGTTTTGCTGGCAAGGAGCCACTGTTAGGGTGAACAGAGAACATAATCATAATCAGTCAACAGTCCAGCAAGATCTAACAACAGAAGGGTCAGTGGTGGGAAGAGCCCTCATCTACCAACCAGTGTGGGCAGCTCTCTGTGTTGCTGCATTATTTGTAAAGAGGGAAGAAGAGCAGAAAATATTCCAGCATGTAATATCATGTTTTGGATTCCCTCAGAAACAACTACCTTGATATCTTGTGCTCTGGGTGAATGATTTGGGGCTAACAATGTGCAATGTATGTACCATTGTTGTGCCCGGGGGTTGGGGGGGTGTGGAAACAACTGCCTTTTTGTTTTATTTTGCTGTAGTGAAGATTGAAATCAGGGTCTTCACACTGAAGTACATTCCCTACCCCTTTGTTATATTTTTATTTTGAGACAAGACCTTGCTAAATTTCCCAGGCTGGGTTTGGTCTTGTGATCACCCTGCCTCAGCCTCCTGGAGTCCTGAGATTATAGGCGTGTGCCACGCTGCCCAGCTTCACAGTTTTATTCACTACAGACAAAGGTATTACTTTGACAGGCCAAGGATACATCCCACAGAGCACAACTAGACTCTGAAATGCAGGCCTCCCAGAAGAACGTCCATCTGTAGCCACCTCCTACACAGCTACTGGCCACCCCAGCCTCTCCAGGCTCCCTCCTGCAGGTGCCCGCAGCTTTTCCTCTCCAGAGTCGCTGCCTTTCAGGGACAGCTGCTAATTAGGGAGGCCAGGTTCTCGAAGCCACACACAGGAATCCTTTCAACATCATAGAACAGGACAGTGTTGATTAACCTCAGGAAGCCTTTTTGTTGGGAAGGCATGAACCAGTCAGGGCCTACGAAACCAGATGTGTTTGTTTACTTTTCACAAGTGGAACATGGAACAGTCTCCACACTGGGCAATCAAAACAGTGGATCTCTGAGATGCGGTCTGGAGGGAAAGCTGGCAAGTGGAAGCAGTCAGGACGGTGGGGTTGTGGTTTTTTTTTTTTTTAGATCTTGCTATGTAGCCCAGGCTGGTCTCTAACCTTCAGTGACCCACCTTCCTCAGCTTCCCCAGTGCTGGGATTATAAGCACGCACCACTACACCCGGCTTCCCTTTATGTTTTTGAAACTTGGTTTTCTATCTATAAATATCAATGTTGTCTACCTCAGGGACTGTGGGCAGGATTTATGACAATAAATATGGCAACTGTCTGACATATGTCTGGTGCCTGTTATTCTCTTCCTGTGCTCAGAAGCTCTTAACTCGGTACAAATGGGACTTTTTGTCACATTTCAGACTAGTTATATCAGAATCTCCCAGGGTGGAGCCCTGGGGCCCAGGGATGAATGAGCATTTGGCCAAAAATCTCTCCATGAGTCTATTGTACCACTGAGGTTAATCAACACTGTCCTGTTCTATGATGTTGTGACTAGAATAAGAACTATATATTTTGGTCTTCTCTGGTTCCTGGCACAGAATGTCTAAAATCTTTGTAATTTCCTGAGCATTGGAGGTGCTAACAGAACCTTTTGTTCTGATTTTGGTTTTGGCCCTGATTCCTGGTAGCTCAGTCTGGCAGGCTCCTGGGTTGGTGTGGCTCACTAGAAAGATGAAGCAATGGTTAGAAGTTGGAACCTTCCTCTCAGGAAAGGGAGAGGGGCTGGAGATTGAGTTAAGGAACCATCATGCCTAAATGAGGAAACCACCATAAAAACCCTCCAAACGAGGGCTGGATGGAGGTGCAGCTCAATGGAGGAGCACTCATCTAGCATGGGCATGCTCTGGGTTCTGTCCTCGGTGGAGCCAAAACCAAAAAATTCTCTGCAGCAGAGTTTGAAGAGCTTCCAGGTTGCAGCTCACGAGGGTGGTACTTGGATACAGAACCGGCGACATACCTTCCTGTGTGCCTTTCCCTGTGCATCACTTACCTCCAGATGGTCAATTGTGTCTTTTAAAATATCCTTTGGAAGAAATCAGCAGTAGCAAAGAAGCTGTTTATCCGTGTCCTGTGAGTTGCCCTAGTAAATCTTCCACCCAAGCAGAGGGCGGGAGAAGCTCTGATTTGTAGCCACACTGATGCCTTGGGGACCTACCACTCCATATGGATGTCTCTACGGGACGGAGACATTAACCCAAGGGCTCGGTATGAACTCTGGTTGGTGTAGGACACCCAGTGAGTGTTGGAGAATCAGTTGCTGTGGAGAAAAGACCCACAGATCTGGCCATGGACATGTTCCGTATTGAGTTAGAGTACAGAAAAAATATTTATTTTTTCCATACACACCACCCTAAAAAAAAAAAACAACTTTTCTTCTCCTTATCTTTTAACCAATTTTTTTGTACTGGGGTTTGAATCTAAGGCCTTCACTGTGAGCCATCCCCAGTCTCCTCCTTCTCCTCCTTTTTGGGGCAGGGGTCTTCCTAAATTGCTAAATTGCCCAGTATGAAGAACCAGGTCGAGATCTACAACTAAATGTAGGAGGGATATGGCGAAGGATGGAGAAAAAACAGAAACAAATTTAGTGATTTAAAAAGGCCTGGGGGCAGTGAGGTCTGGGGATTTAGCTCAGCGGCTCAAGTGCTTGCCTGGTAAGCACAAAGTCATGAGTTCAATCCCCAGTACCAAAACAAGGTTGGGAAAGAGAGGGGCAGAGATGCAAGGAGATCAGTGCCTCAAGATGGGCAGAGATAAAGACACTGGAGTCAGCCACTATGTATTGGGTGCATACAATAATGGGAGAGTGGGGTGTATCTGATGACTCAGGGTGTGTGCTGACCTCATGCCGAGGAAGAGCTTCTGTGGGTGAGGACAGTGGGATGAGACAGTAGGTTAATAAGGAGGGTGCCCTTTCCTGCAGGTGAAACCTTTTTATTATTATTATTATTATTATTATTGTTATTGTTATTATTCAGTTCCCAAGGAACCAGGATGTCTTCAGCCAATCTAAGTGTGCCCTGGCGTGTCACACCATCAGAGGACCACTGAGGCACACAGAGTTATGCTTCCGCATACCATAGCCAGCTTGTGTGGCAACACGCTGCATGAGCCCTAACCACAATTTAATTATGAAATGATTTTTCCCCTAAAATTATATAGAAGGGCTCTCCACAACCCAGGCTGGGCTCAAACTCAGTTCTCCTGCCATGCTAACCCTGTGCACCCAGCCCCCACCCATCAGGATTTAGCTAATTCAGGGCTGTTCACACTCCTTCCACTTTCTACCTTCTAGTTTAACATGAAACAAACCAGCTCCCAACTCTCTTCCCCATCCTTACCTCAGCATGCATTATCTGAAGGAGAAAGACTTCTCTTTGTAATACAGACACAATACCATTGTTTTTTTTTTTGTTTTTGTTTTTTTTGTTTTTGTTTTTTGTACCGGGGATCGAACTCACAACCTCACGCTTGCCAGGCAGGCGCTTAAGCCACTGAGCTAAATCCCCGGCCCACAATACCATTGTTACAATTCAGGTTTTTAAATTTCCTTCATATTATCAAAACTTCTATCAGTGGTCAGCTTCTCAGTGGTCTCATAAATATTTTCAGTTTGTTTGTTTGAATTAGGATCCAGCACTAGGGTTCAGCTTAGTGGCACAGCAGTTGGCCAGCATGTGTCAGGCCCTGAGTTCCATCCTCAGCACTGCAAAAAGCTAGAAGAAGAAAGAAGAAAGAAGAAAGAAGAAGAAGAAGAAGAAGAAGAAGAAGAAGAAGAAGAAGAAGAGGAGGAGGAGGAGGAGGAAGAGAAGGAGGAGGGAGAGGAGGAGGAGGAAACCAGGCATGGTGGCACACTCCTGTAATCCCTGCACTCAGGAGGCTGAGGCAGGAGGCTCGCTGTGAGTTCAAGACCAGCCTGGGTAACATAAATGAGTTCAGAGCCAGTCTGAACCACATATTGAGATCCTGTCTCAAAAACAAAACAACAGCAACAACAAGTTTAATCCAAATAAGATCTAAGCATTGTGGTCCATTAGTGTGTGTTTTAGGATTCTTTTAATGTTTGTTTCCTTACAACTTATGTGTTGAAGACACATTTAGTCTGTTTCTGGTATAGTTTCCTGTAGTCTGAATTTTGCCAGTTGAAATCCTGAGGCTTAAAATATGACCCACTGTCCTGTGGTTTTCTTTTGTTTTGTTTGCTGTTTTATTTATAAATAGGTAGCTGCAGCTAGAAGTGTGATCTGACTCAGGCTCAGATGTTTTGGCCAGAGCCACTCACAGATGGTCATGTATTCTTCTGTCAGGAGACGTCCAGCAGCTGACCATCTGTCTTCCTATAAACAACTAGTGTACATTCATTTCACAAAATATTGTGTTTCATTGTGGTATTTGCATACCACATAGGTCTTTTTTTGGGAGGGGGGGGTGCTGGGGATCGAACTCATGACCTCACATTTGCCAGGCAATATAGGACATAGTTTGATCACATCCTACCTTCACCGTGCCTGCTGTCTTCTTCATACGGATTTTTGATGCTCACTAGTGGGCTCCATTGGTTCACAAAAGATTGTAAAATTGTTTGTGTCTTTCATCAGAGCATCAGTTTCTGTTTCTTCAGGTGTACAACTCAAAGATTTTCAGTAAATTACCAAGCAGTACAGCTGTCACTATAAAACATAGGAAAATCTCGTCAGGTGTGGTGGCACATGCCTATAATTCCAACACTTGGGAGGCTGAGGCAGAAGGATCACTGTGAGTTGCCAGCCTGGGCTACATATGAGTTCAAAGCCAGCCTGAATACATAATAAGACCTTGTCTCAACAAACAAGATTTCATGCCACTTTTAGTTTATTCTCAGCTCCTGGAAACCACTAATTTGCTGTCTGTGTCTACCTATTTACCTCTTCTAGTATTTTATATCAATAGAAATAGACCGAATGTAGTGTGGTCTAATGTTAATATTTGTCCTTTTTTTGAGGTGGTGCTGGCGATGAAACCCAGGGCTTCATGTGTATAAACATGTGCTATACCGCTGAGCTGCACCCCAAGCATAAGCATGGCTTCTTAACTTTATGTGATCAGAGTCACAGTAGGGCAGGGAGGTGACTTTTCTGGAACTTAAATTCCTGGGAACCCCCACCCACCCAGAAATTATGACTCACTGGGCTGCAGTGGGCCCCAAGATTTCAGATAATCCTACTGTGCAGGTACCCAGTGGGAAACTCTTTGATTGTTAGTTTCTGTGTTTGAAAAATGGGAATCCCCAGGGGGAACTGCAGAGGACACAGCAGGCATAGAGAGCCCTGCCCACACACCACTGGCTGTCAGTGGGGTCACTGCCTTCTCTTGTGGCTCTCTCCCTCTCCCCTCCCCCTCTTTGTCCCCTCCTCTCCCTCTCCACTCCTGCTCCTTGTTCCCTTTCCCCTTCCCTCTTTCTTCCCCTCCTCTCCCCTTTCCTCTCCTCCCTCTTCCCTCCCCCCTCTCCCCCTCCTCTTTGTCGTTTTGCAGTACTGAGAATTAAACCTTCAGACTGAGCTACACCCCCAGGCCCAGCCTTTCTTTATTTAAATCTAAAAGCCAGTCTCAAGTGGCTAAGTTGCCCTGGTTGAATGAACTTGCAGCCTACCTGCTTCAGCCTCCCTGAGAACTGGAATTACAAATGTGTACCAGTATGCCCAGTCTGCCTCCTCCTCTTGAACTACTCCTTCTGTTAGCTTTCAGCCACCCAGGATAGAGACCCAAGGGCTCCACATCTGATAGCTGTGACTCCCAGTGGACCTTCCCCCACCCCCACCTATGGCTCCACATCTGGCCCTGCTCTCTGTTCCTACAGTTGCTGCTGAGTTCAGGGCTTTAGCACTTTTGATCCAGGCAATCGCCTCAGCCTCCCTTTGCCTCCAGTTAGTGGTAGAGGGGACCCTTTAAGAAAAATCCTAGTCACAGCTCTCCGATGGCAGCTGGGATCAGTCCAGATTCCTCAGCCTAAGAGGGCTCATCCTTTTGCATCCTGGCCTCACCTCCCACCGTGAACCCCACAGCCTTTGCCTTCAGCCCTGAACACCTGCTTTCCAGCGCCAGATGTCCCGCCCCCTCCACACCTCTGCCTGGCAAGCGTTAGCCCCCCTGCTTCAGGGATACTGAGTCATCCCTTCCTCTACATCCTCTACATCCCCACTGTGCTTGGGAAATGTGCAGTCATTTCTTTAGCAAACACGCCTACTGTGTGCCAGACAGCAATCCCCAGGGCTCTGCAAACACTAGCGCTTATTTTCACAATAATCCTATGAGCTCATTTTGCTCCTTATTACAGACAAGGCACCTAAGGCTTCTAGAGGCTGAGTCACGGGTCCACAATCAGTGAGCTAAAAGCAACAGAGCCGGTACTGGAACCTAGGTATCGCACAGCCTCAGAGTCTGCTTTGTGTCTCTTTACCACAGGCCCCTTGGATGGGAGAAGTTTCATCAAAGTTTTGGTGGGAAGGTAAATAACACCCAGCTAGGCACAATTCCAACACTCTGGGAGGCTGAGGCTAGATGATTGGAAATTCAAGCCAAGGCTGGGCAATTTAGCAAGAGCAATCTCAAAAACAAAACAAAACAAAAAAAAACAAAAAACTGGTGATCCAGCTCCATACAGAGGCCCTGAGTTCAGTCCTCGGTACTGGGTCGGAGTGGGGGACCTAAACAATTTAAAATTGCCAATATTTGACCTTCTGACCTATACGCATTGATGTGTATGGTTCAGCGTGCTGGGCACTTGGGATACAGAGAAAACTCAGTGGCCGGATGGTCTGGCTTAGAGCACAGCGTGGAATGAGGCCACAAGGGAGGGCGAGGGGCTGAGAGCTCACTGTCTGCTACAGGAGCATTGTGTGCACCCCACTGAGAAAGTGAGGTAAGAAGGCCTAAGCGAGGAAGGCCGGTGAAGGGGGTGAGGGTAGGGAAGAGGCTTCCGTGTAGGACCTTGGAACATCCCAGGTGAGGGCCAGAAAGGTAAGGACAGGGCTGCCCACTCTGTCACCATTGCAACCCAGCAACTCGCACCTGTCCCAGAGTAGGGGCTCAACAAGGATTTGTCAAAAGAATGAATGAAAAATGAAGAGATGTCAAGAGAGCTGGAGCTATTGCTGTGCAAGTGGGGTTTCCAGCAGGTGAGTTAGCAGAGGAGGCCAGAAACAGGCAGGCGTGAAGCTGGTAAAAGCCGAGTATATTCACAACTATCCCAGTAAGGAAAGGAGACCTAGTACTGAACTGGGCTCCATGCTGGATACTGTGGGATGTGGGTGGCAGGTGGAGGTTGATAGCACGGGAGTGAGGATAGAGAGTGACAGAAGACCACTGAGGGGAAGCCTGGGGTGTGGGAGGGTGCCAGCTACACTGACCCAGCAGGATTCTTGCTGGAGACAGGCCAAGCCTACAAGACGTCACCCAGTGTGATGAAGGATGCAGGCTGGGTAAGATGTTGAGGGTAATCAGATATGGAGGGCGGGGATTGTAGTTGAACTGACTTAGTAGGATTCTTGCTAAAATTGGACAATTCAGAGACAAACACAGAAGTCCAAAAGTAAAGGCCTAGTTGAAAAATTTGGGAAGTCTGTTAGGGCTTTGGAAGGAGAGAAACTTTTAGTAAACCATTCAGATTTACTTTTCTTTTAAAGACAAGAGTAATGAAGTCTAATAATATATATGAAGTATAATAAAATAATAATAGAGAGTGAAATTCACTTTTTTTTTTTAGATAGGTCTTGTTATGTAGGCTGATCTTAAACCCACAGTGATGCTCCTACCTCAACCTCTTGAGCGCTTGGATTACAGGTGTGCACCACCATGCCCAGATGAATTTCATCTTTTTGGGGGTGGTTGGGTACAGTTCTGGGTTGGTCATGTAGTCACAGACCAGATACAGGACAGTGGAATCCCTCAGACATCTCTTGGTGCTGCCTTGTGGTCAGCTCCCTCTATACCCCAGGCTCCCAGCCCTCTGGTCTCTGTTACTCTAGTTTTGTTTTCTAGAGAAAAAGAATTGTCCAGCGCTTTGGGAGGTTAAGGTGGGAGGATCATGAGTTCAAACCCAGCCTAGGCAATTTAAGGATTGTATTGCAGAGTAGAATTTCATTTCATAAATCTATCAAGTGTTGTTTGTCCAATGCTTATCAGTTGAAGGGTTCCAATTTACTTTTTTTTAAATATCCCTGCACCGAGTTTGAGCTGAATGAGTGGGATGAGCTCTGTGTCCCTGTAGTTTAGGTCCAGGTTTTCTCTAGCTGGATGGTGAAGATCCGGACAGGGACTTAGCTTCTAGGCATTCAGCTTAGATTCATTTATGGGTCAGAGTGTGGGGAAAGGGGCAGCCAGCAGGGCGCGGTCACTGAGGATTGGTTCAGAAGCAGTCTGAGGCAGGCATGGTGCACGCCTAAAATCCCAGCACCGGGGAGGCAGAGGCAAGAGGATTGCCATGAGTTCAAGGCCAGCCTGGACTACACAGTGAGTTCAAGACCAGCCTGCACTACATGGTGCGACCCTGTCTCTAAAAACAGCAAAACAAAACAACACCTCATAGAAGCAGCATGATAGAAGACTGAGTATAAGACTGGATTGAAGATTGGGGAACAGGACCCAGGAAAGAGCAACTCGAGGAGAACAAGCCAGAATGTCTAGTCCTTGATGTGGAGAAAATGTGTGTGTGTGTGTGTGTGTGTGTGTGTGTGTGTGTGTGAATATGCGTGTCTATGTAGGTGCGCGTGAATGTGTGTGTGCCCGCGCGAGCGCAATTGCACACCTGCTCTCGCTAATTGGGTTCCTGAGAAGCCAAGGTTGAGGGTTCGGGCGCCCATGAGGCCGTAGCTCTTCTCCTGGCCGACAGATGGCGGTGTCGCACCGCGTCTGGTTCCGCTTCTCAGTCGCTGCGCTCTGGAGGCGACGACCTTAGGGATTCCCGAATCCTCCCCGCTATTTCCTAGCCAAGGACTCGCCCAAGTCCGGGGAGCTAAGTCTCGAAGGACAGGCGCTTAAACTCGGTTTTCCCGCGTTCTTTCCTCCTTGCGCAGCTTCATCTCCAGAGACCTGGAGGTTTGCGGCAGTTTTGCCCGGGCTTGGGAGGGGGCTACAGAGCAGAGCCGCTGCTCTAGGCTCAACAGCGGCGACCCCGGGCGCCACCTTGCTGCGCGCCCGCGCCGACTCGCCTTTCCCTCGAGGTCGTTTGCATCGGCTCCCAGCTTACGGTCTTAGGCGCTTCCAGCTGTACAGTGCTTGGCACCGTAGAGGAGGCCGGGGCAAAGAAAGCATACCAGCTCGAATTCCGCAGGAGGGCTTCAGTTTGGTCCCCCCGCCCCCATACTGGAAATTGAACCCAGAACTCTGTGCAAGCTAGGCAAGCACTGAGCGATGGCCTCACTTCCGTTTTATAGTTTTGAGACAGGGCCTCCCTAAATTGCCCAGGCTGAACTTGAATTTGTGATCCTCCTGCCTCAGCCTCCCAAATAGCTGGGATTACTGGTGTGCATCACCGCACCCAGCTCCCACTCAGGACATATTTATACTAAGCAATTATTTGACTATCTAAAGTAAACTCATTCTACAGAAAGTAGAATGATGATTTCAGTGCACTGAGGAGAGGGGGAAGTGGATAGAGTTTCTGTTCTGTAAATGGAAAAAGGTCTAGAGATCTGCTCTGAAGTGTGCTTGTGGTCATCAAGACTTCTACACATTCAAAAACTTAAAATTGATCCCATGTTGTTGATTTTTTAAAACATAACAATAAAGTAGTAAAAGCCAGACATGGTGGCACACACTTGCAATCTAAGCACTGGGGCGGCTGAGGCAGGAAGACTGTTGCAGTTCGAGGCCAGCCTGGGCTACAAAGTGAGTTCAAAGCCAGCCTGAACTACATAGTGAGACTCTGTCTGAAAAAAAAAAAAAGTAAAAAAGTTTAAAACACTAAGTATGGCCTGACAGGAAGGAACTCTTTCTTTCCCTGCAGTACTGGGCATTGAACCCAGGACTTTCACACCTAGCTACATCACCAGCTGTTTTTTATTTTTGATTTTGAGATAGGATCTTACTAAGTTGAAATATTGTTCTGGCTGGGCCTGAATTTGTGGTCCTCCTGCCTCAGCCTCCCAGAGTGCTGGGATTATTGACATGTACCACCACTCCTAGGTTCATGTCCTGTTTTCCAGAAGTTATCTGATGCTTGTCAGAATTTTAAATTGAACTAGTGTAATTTAATTTAAATTTAAGTTGTGTTTTTTTTTTTTTCCTGCCCTATTTGGTAACCTTGTCTGCCCACTGCACAGGGCCCACTACTTCCCCAGCCAGCCCTAGAATCCAGATCCTCTTCTGATTGGCTGATGCCTGATATAGCAGGTTGTTGACTATTTTGGCTGTCACCCCTGACACATGGGAGGCACCCAAACATAACAACTGTCTGTCTTTCTCCCTTCCAGGTCTGCCGCTCCTGCTGCCCCCCACCACGCTGGCAGCCCTGGCCGACAGCTGGCTCCGAGAGGACTGCCCGGGCCTCAACTTTGCAGCCCTGGCCACTGGAGCTGTACCCTCACAGGCTGCACTGTGGGCCAAATCCCCTGGCATCCTGGCTGGGCGCCCTTTCTTCGATGCCATATTTGCCCAGCTCGACTGCCAGGTTTCCTGGTTCCTCCCCGAGGGATCCAGGCTGGTACCTGTGGTCAAGGTGGCAGAGGTCCGGGGCCCTGCCCACCACCTGCTGCTGGGGGAGCGGGTGGCTCTGAACACGCTGGCCCGCTGCAGTGGCATTGCCAGTGCCGCTGCCACAGCTGTGGAACTCACCAAGGCTGCTGGCTGGGCAGGGCGTGTGGCTGGCACAAGAAAGACCACTCCAGGCTTCCGGCTGGTGGAGAAGTACGGGCTGCTGGTGGGCGGGGCTGCCTGCCACCGTTATGACCTGGGCGGGCTGGTGATGGTGAAAGACAACCACATCGTGGCAGCCGGCAGTGTGGACAAGGTGTGTGTCCGGTAGAGAACTCTGTCTTCACTCTAGCCCAATCCCCACTCTCACCATAGTGCCACTGTCTGCCAGTGGCTACCAGCCACTACCTGGTGAAGAGCCATGGTGGGTATGTGAGAGACAGGGTTCTTCTATGTCCAGCCCTTCCAATATAGGACAGGAAGGCAAACTTGCTTCCTTTCTTTTCTTCTCTTCTCAGCTGCTTGGTCTGATGTTCAAGAGCAAAACACAGGAGCCAGGCACGGTGGCCATATGCCTGTACGCCCAGATACTCAGGAGACTAAGACAGAAAAATCACAAGTTAAATGCTAGTCTGGGCAGCCAGAGGTGGTGGGACCTTGTAGAGACTACTTGAATTTGCTGGGCCTTTCCCCCCACTGTGCTGTGTAGCCCAGACTGGCCTCAAAGTTGAGTGCCTTCTGTCTGAGCTTCCCAAGGGATGGGGTTGCCAGCATGTACCACCATACCGGCTTTTGGAAGTTGTTGAAGACTGTCTCTAGTTTTAATATTGAAAATATTAGTCAGATTGAACTCAGGACCGTTTTTCAATCCATGAAAGTGATCATCCCCCTTGCTTAACCTAATAGCATACGTCATCTAGTTTTCTGATCCATCTCAAGTTCATTATCTGTGCCTGGTGTTTGGAACACTGCTCCCAGCTCCCTGTACCCCAGGGTCCCATGTCACCACTCCCCATGTTCCCCCTCTGCCACCCACAGGCAGTGCGGGGTGCCCGGCTAACAGCAGGCTTTGAGCTGAAGGTGGAGGTGGAGTGCCGCAGCCTGCAGGAGGCGGTCCAGGCGGCCCGCGCAGGTGCCGACCTGGTCATGCTGGACAACTTGAAGCCTGAGGTGAGGCCGGTCTAATTCCGGGGAGGGCGTGTGGGTGGCTCTCACCTACCCTTGGCCTGTGTCCTGCAGGACCTGCATCCCACAGCTGCGGTGCTGAAGGCCCAGTTTCCACAGGTGGCTGTGGAAGCGAGTGGAGGCGTCACCCTGAACAACCTCCCCCAGTTCTGCGGGCCCCATGTCGATATCATCTCTTTGGGGATGCTGACCCAGGCAGCCCCGGCCCTCGATTTTTCCCTCAAGCTGTTTGCTGAAGAGACTGTCACCCCCCAATTCTAAAGCTGTAGAGCATGCCAGGGCTGTGGGTTGACTTGGCTCATGGGGAGCTCAGGTCACACATCTTTAAGTTCAGTGGCCAACAGGACACAACCAGAATTGGCCCAGGCTCAGCTCTGCTCTGCTGCCTACTGCCATACGACCTTCCAAGGCTGACTTCACCTCCGTTCACCTCAGTTTTGTAATCTGAAAATGGGTCTAATAAATGATCAGCCTTTTGGGGTTTCTTGCTGATAAGTACCACATAATAAGTGGTCAGTAAAGAAATTACTCTAATTCATATAAGCACATGATGAGCATATTTCTTGCCTACTGTCTTCTATAAAGTCAGGATGCTCCTTTAATCAGTGGTGTTTCACAAGACCCCTGTCAGCTGGGAGGCTGGCATCCTGAAGCCATTATGGTCTGTGTGAACAACTCAAAGATGGATGATAATAATGTAGGTTGAGAGTCAGGGATGTAGCTAAACAGCACAGCGCCTGTTGAGCCTGGCACAGCACCAAACCAGCCTGGCAACTGCAAGGTCCTGAGTTCCATTCCTGGTACAAAAAAATATATATATATGCCAAAACTGGGTTGTGGCCCATGCTTGTAATCCCAGCACTCAAATGGCTGAGGTAGGTGGGTCACTGAAAGTTAGAGGCCGGCCTGGGCTGGGCTACAAAGTGAGCTCAAGGCCAGCCGGAACTAAATAGCAAGAGTCTGTCTCAAAAACAAAAAACAAAGACCAAACCAGCCAGGCATAGTGATATATGTCTGTAATCTCAGCCACTCAGCAGGCTGGGGCAAGAAGATCTCATTTGAGGCCAGCCTGAGAAATGTAGCAGGCCCCCTTTCAAAATAAAAAGGATTAGGGATATAACTCAGTGGTAGAGCACCCTTAGGTTCAATCCCCAGGACAGGAAAGAAATAGAAAGCACAATAGTTCTTGTTTGTTGTTGTTTGAGACAAGGACTCAAAATTGTTGATTCCTGGAACTCCTGGGCTCAAGCAACCCTCCTAGCTCAGCCTCCCAAGTAATTAGAACTATAAGTATGTACTACCACACCCATTTTGAAACAGCTCTTTGAATGTGGGAAATAGAGATTGCAAGCAATAACAAGCACTGGTCATCGTTGTGACAGAAGAAGTGACAGTCTTTTCTATGAGCAATAATAAATGTGTCCTGCCACCCACGGCATCCTACATTTGAAGGTTTGTGATGTCTGATCTGCTGCTTGGCCACAATGTCTCACTCAGTGGATGCTCATGTTGTTACAGAAAAACCACTATACAACTGAGTGGAAGACTCTGCACCGAGGAGTTAGAAGACAACAGTGTTTATCATGCTAGTGGGCTGATAGGAATCTCAGCTCCAAAACATGAGCACAGCGGCAGTTTCAGGTTCAGTTTATATACAGTTTATAAGCAGGAAATACAAGGCATTACACGATTGGTTACATGGATTGTATTAAGTCATATATTATCAGGAAAACTAACTCTAAATACATTTGCTTAAAAGAAATTGTTGATCATAACATAGGAACATCTTGGGGACAAGGAGAGGGTCTCAAGCAGAGCAAGCAGTCAAAAAGTGTTTTCGACTGGGTTACTTCATCCCCAACCAAAGTCCTTGAAGTCAGGTAGAAGCAATATATTTTCTCTCTCTTTTTCTGTCTTTCTTTCTGTACCAAGGATTGAACTTATGATCTCACACTTGCCAGGCAGACACTGTGCCACTGAGCTAAAGCCTCAGCCTGATATATTTTCTTAATTAAGAGAAACATAAGCTGAGAACAGTCAAACTGGCCCAGCACATTATCAGAAGAAAAACGGCTAGACCCAGATAGTCAAGGCTGACAGGCTAGCTATGTGACAAGCAGCAGGAGCTTGGTCACAGGCCTCTAACTGATCTCTAGCTTTTACTATGAAATGTCTATAAGTTTGCTATCCCTTTTTTTTTTCCAGTACCATGAATCAAACCCACAACCTTGCACTTGCCAGGCAGACACTGTGCCGCTAAGCTATATCCCTGGCCCAAGTTTGCTATTCTATAAGTGTGCCTTTATACTATAATTGTGTTCCGACAATGTCAAGCCAGTTATTCAGAATTTGCACATAATTTCTGGCCAGTGCCATCAGCTCTTTGGTGGAGGTCAGAGCCTTCCCCTCTTTCCTTCTAGGGTTGTCAGCACACTCCACTGCCACTGAGCACACCCCTAAAGGGAGAGAGGCCTTCAGCTCTGCCCTATGAGGGGTGGCGTATGCACACAGTGGCAGGACCAAAGCCACGGTCAGTCTTGGAGTGGGAGGGGCAGGTGGGCTCCCTGTCCAGACATCAGACTTCCTTCCCCACCAGTTCAAGACGTAAGCAGGGGACCTGGGCCCAGCCCTGCAACCTACTCACCTTCTTGGCCATCGCCCACTTCTGCTCAGGCCCAGGGCTCACCTCAAGTGCAGTTTCTGGAGAAGAGAGGCAGGAGAGGCAAAGGGGAGCCCAGAGGGGCTCCCTCACTACCCTTTGCCAGAGAGAGCGAAAAGCAGCTTTCACCCATAAAGGTGCCCTCCCCAGGGGTCTCTGAGGGTTTCAGTCTGCCTCAAGGGAGGAACTTTGTCTTTTGTCCCTTCCTCAGAATCAGATATCTACAAGGGGCCTGGGAAAAGGGCAGATAAAGAAAACAATGAGACCTGGGCACAGAGTGCTTACATATAATGCTGCACTCTGAGGCTCAGGCAGGAGGACCTCAAGTTTGAGCCCAGCCAGGGGAATTTAGTGACCTAGTCAGACCCTGTCTCAAAATAAAAAATATTAAAAGGCTGGAGATGTTCAGTGTGGAGACTCTGGGTTTAATCACCAGTACAAAAGAAAGAAAGGAAAAAAATGGAAGAGAGAGAGAAAGAAAACTGCATTATCTCGAAGGTGGAGGCCCCAAGTAAGCCAAGTCTGCATCTTTTAGTTAATGTCCTGTGGGCTCAGCTGGGAGCACGTCACAGATGAGACCCAGCAGCAGAAACAGAGCTGGAGGACCTCCTTCAGGGAGGTCCTGAACCAAGCAGGACGCAGGACACTGCCATAGGTCACAGCCTGGAGGTGGCCCTCAGGCTGCACCCGTCTTTCCCAATCCCCACCTCTTCCCCTCCTATTCTTTCTTTAGGACACTCAGCAACAAGGCCTTCCCTGGCCCAGTGAGCTTAGACCTGTGAGACCCAGCTCCTCGCTCCCAAAGGAGGGAACTGAGTCCCCTTAAAATGGGAGTGCTGCCAGCATGAAGGTAGGAAACCCAGCTCCAGGAGTGATCTGAAAACTGGAAAGCAAAATCAGCTGAAGAGTTGCAGGAATGAGGTGTATGTGCCAAGAGTTCCAAACTCAAGTGCCCATGGAGCCCAGGTGAACAAGATAAATGGGCAAAGCTGGCAGAAGACAAAAGGGACCCAGCTGTGGCCCCCTGCAGGATACATGTTGTACCCTCTGCACTGCAGTAAGAAATGGAAAAAGAAAAATCTTCCAGGCTGAATCTTAAGCTCACCCTTGAGCCTAAAAATGGATCTGCCCTTACAGGAACCTCCAGAAATGAGAGCTGGGAAGGGAATTCCACCAGCAGAGGCAAGGGAAATGGATCCTCGCAGGCAAGAGTGACACATGTCCTCCTGGCTGCAGGTGGAGTGCCAGGCAGGGGGGAATACATGGGTGCAGGCCCTCGGTAGGAAAAGGCTTGCACTGTGTGCTGTAAGATTTGACGCCGGCTTTGGGAAAGGACAGCTAGCTGGGACTAGGCTGGCTCAGACCACAAAATGGTAGGTTGTTCAGAGGGTTTGGACTCTGTCCCAAGAGCAATCGGATTCGAGCTGGGAAATGAGATAAGCTTATTTGCAGTTCAGATCCAGCCAACTGCAGGAAGATGTATCTCGGGGCCAGTGTGGCTGCCAGGAGCCAGGAAGAGGCCATCCAGGAAGGCTCGCACATGAGTCTGGAGAGAAAGGAGTGCAGCAGGGCGCACGGGGCTGCTGAGGCCCCAGGCAGAGGGGCCCAATGGGGTCCAGGAAGGGGAGGAGTTGAGAGTAGCTGCAGGGTGGGAGCAGAGGACTCTCTGCTCCCCTGTTGCTCTCCCATCCAGGGGGCCACACTTCCTCCTTGCCTGTCCAGCCTGGCGCTGGGCTTGGCTCTTTTCCCTGGGTTGCCCCATGCTCACCGTAAGCCCATTTGGCAAATATACCCATCACATCAGTTTGCTAAAGGAAGGCGGTGGCTGCTATCAGCATATGATAGCAGCTCGTGGATGCAAGAAAGCAAGCAGTGGCTGAGTGTCCTGGGCCAGGAGTGCACGTCCTGGTGCTCAGTTGATGTCTAATCTTGTGGCCAAGGAAACTGAAGCTTTATGAGGTCAAGAGAGCTTCTCAAGGTCACACCACAGTCCAGTGGTGAAGCAGTGCTTGAAATGTGTAACTCACTCATACAAAAGAGTCTACCGAATACCTACGATGTGCCAGGCACTATTCCAGACGCTGGATATAAAACAATGAGTAAATATAAAAACATCTAGATGCTGTTCCAGAGTGCAATTGGGTGGAGGTGGGGAAGAGACAATAGAAAAAAACTTAGGAAATATCCCCTCATGAGCACCAGGGGGCACTGCGGCCACGCCGCCCTCCTTTCCTTCCCGCTCCTGCCTTGGCGGCTCCTTTGGGGACTCCAAAACCACAGCCTCGGTGGCCGGGAATACCAAGTATAGCATCCGGTCAAGAGGAAAGCTAAGGAGGAGTCTGGAAACTACTATCTGAATTCTTCCACCCATTTTTCCTGATGAAACCTTTCATCAGATCATTAGCTGTCTGAGGTAGTTCAATGACTTTTTTAACCCCAGTGTAGTGGCTCACGCCTGCAATCCCAGCACTAGAGAGGCTGAGACAGAAAGATAGTGGCAAATTTGAGGCCAACCTGGGCTACATAGTGAGGACTCCCCACCACACACACACACACACACACACACACACACAAACAAACAAGAAAAAAAACACCCCCCAAACCGAAACCTTTTCAACGTTCTATTAGCTCCAGATTCACTGGGGACTCAAATTCTCTCTCTCTGCCCCCCCTGCATACCCACTGACCCTGACCACCCACTCAGCTTCTCCCTGTCCACCTTCTTATCTACTGGCCTGCTAGGCCAGTTCCCAAGCCACCCCCACTTCTGGCTGCCCTTCTGCCCTCTCACCTGTCTTGCCCACCCAGTGTGCCTCCTTTTCCATCTCTCTACTTCCCCCTTCCCCAGCCCACCAGTGGTGCTGCAGAAGCCAGAGCTCAGGTGCTCAGTCTGAAGATCAAGGACAACGTGAGGTCAAACCAGATGATGGAGTTAGTGGATTGATCGCCCCAGTGCGAGGAAGTCTCCGTGGGCCACACAGCTCATGATGGATGAAAATGTTTAAAAGCAGCAAGACATTTGCAGCAAAACCTGACTGTTTTGGAAGACAATTTAATTCTGGATTTTTAAAGACTCCCACCGTGGTACTGTATTGTGCTGTGGACACACATTTCTTTGTCCCTAACCTCTAAGACAATAGAGTAGGTAAAATTCTGTAAATGTTTCAGACCTGTCTGTTCCCTTCCAGTGACTTCCTGAGTGATAGATCATTTTGGCAGTTAGTGGTAGTTAAGCCCTGCTTTCTGTGGTCCTGAGCTGCTCAGCAACCAAACTATCAGTACTGACAAAAACCTCCCCATGAGGCTGCATGAGGCTGCAGTCGCTGCACACATCAGACTTGCCCTAGGCAGTTCGGGCTTCCTGACTGCATGAGTGTGGCCTTCCTCACATCCCTGGACTCCAGCACTGCACACCTAGAGAATGGGCAGTGCAAAGGAGCCTGCAGTTTAGTGGGTCCCAGGATAACCTCCTTCCTCCCTTCCAGTTCTTCAGCTAAGAGATTTAGGAGCCCTACACATCCCCCAAGGAGCTATTCCACGAAGCCGTGTTCTTGCATGTTTTATTTGTGTGGTGTATGCAAGGCAAGTGTTGTACATCAAACCACATCCTACCCTAATTTGGATTTTTTTTTTTTTACACTGAGGGTTGAACTCACTGAGCTCACGGTTGCACCCTCCTCCCTTTTTTTTTTTTTGGTACCAGGGATCGAACTCACGACCTCGCGCTTGCCAGGCAGGTGCTTAAACCACTGAGCTAAATCCCTGGCCCCCCTCCTCCCTTTTTTAAAAAAACTATTTAGGTTGTCTTATTTTGTTTTGTTTTGGTTTGGTTTTTTGGTGTTTGGTTTTTGGATTTTGGTTTTTTTGGTTTGGGTTTTTTTTTTGGAAACGTCTCACTATGTAGCTCAGACTGCCCTTGAACTCATGGTGAACCTCTTGCCTCTGTCTCCCAGATTCTGGGACTACAGGTACGGGCTGCCACACCCAGTTTTCCTTTTTATTTTGAGTCACTGACTTGCTCAGACTGGGCTAAAATGTGTGATTTTTCTGCTTCAGCTTCCCAGAGTGCTGTAGTTACAGGCATGTGCTACTAGGTCTGGCTAGATTTTTTTCTTTTTTTGAGACAAGGTCTCCCTATGTAGTTTTAGACTGGAATGAACTCACTATGTAACCCAAGCTGTCCTCAAACTTGTGGTGATCCTTTCATTTCAGCTTCCCAAGTGCTGGGATTACAGGTTTATGCTGCCACAGCAGCACCTGGCTAGATGTTTGTTAACCAAAGTAAAATGAAGCTTCTTTGTTGGAATAACATAACAATATATAAAGAATGATACTCCTTTCTTAATGCTTCCCACATTAAATAATAATAATAATATCCCCTTAATCTCATTAAAAACTACAAAAATTTTTACTTTTTGTACAGAATGCTTTATTTTTCTCAGTGTGTCATGACCCAGAAAGGGAATTCACTGATATTGGAAATTTTTTTTTTTTTTCTGTACCGGGGATCGAACTCACGACCTCACGATTGCCAGGCAAGTGCTTAAGCCACTGAGCTAAATCCCCAGCCCTATTGGAGATTTTTAGGGGCAGGGTTGTAGTTAATGTATTTTTATATTTTTGTGTAGTAATGACCTAATTGGATGGAAGCTCTCAAAGACCAGAGCAAGTCTTGCCTACTTTATTGCAATGGAATTAATTCTGCTGGATGGACACTGCCTTAGAGGAGACAGGGTACGCAATGAGGAGCTGGGGTGCACTGCATATAATTATGAGGGGACAAAAAGTTCCACCCACAAATTTCCTGATATAGTCAATTTATTCCCTTTTCTCTTTTTTATTCATTACTTTAGTTATCAGTAATGTTATGTAAGACAAAGAAAGTAAAATAATTTCCATTCACTCTCGTGGCCCTAGAAAACCAATTATTCACTGACTCACTGACTGACTGATGGCTGAGGCCTGAGACCAGGCCCCTCCTCTGCCAGAGTGCAGCCTTCTGGGCCACATCCCCAGCCCGGGACGCCAGTGTCTGATGCTCCTAGAAGCCACCTCACCAACTGATCTTTAGGGCTTTCTGTACTATTGCCCTCCTCACATAAGAGACAAAGGTTACCTCACACTTTTTCTATTCTTTGTTTCTTCGTATGTCCTTTACATTTTTATTTAAATTTTTCTTTATATTTGTTAGTTATATTTTTCCTAGACCTTCTATTGCTTGTTATTATAGCTTTAAATAACAGATCTAATATCCTCATGAGGAGATACAATTTTGAAATGAGATATAATTTATGTATGATGAAATTCACCCCTTTAAACCATTTGCTTGGGTGGTTTTAGTATCATCATGAATTGTGCAGTCATCATTGCTGTGTAAATTCAGGACATTTTAATCATGAAAACTCTATACATTGGCAGTTACTGTTCGTATCCTCTGCCTCGGTCACTTACAACTGTTGTTATACTTTCTTTCCCTAAGAATTTACTTATTTTGGAATACAACTAGCAATAGATGGCCTTTGGTGTCTGACTTCTGTCACAGATCACCCTGGTAGCATTTGTCCAGCCCTCATTGCTGTTAATGGCTGAACAGTACTTCATTGTATGGATAGATGCCTTTTGGTCTGTTGATAGACATATCCATTGTTTCTCTTTTGAGGTTTTTATAAATACTGCTGCTATGACAATTCCTATAGATACTTTCTGTATGGATGTATGTTTTCAATCTCTCACTGGTAAATATCTGGGAATATAATTTAAAATTCATGTTTAACTTTTTGAGGAACACCAAAACTACTGTTTCGTTTTGAGACAGGGTCTCACTATATTTCTAGTTTAGCCTGCCCTTATGGAGGCCAAGTTGACCTGAAACTTTTGGCAATTCTCCTGCCTCAGCCTCCTGAGTGCTTGGATTATAGGCATGTGCCATCACAACCAGCCAGAACTGCTTTTTAAAACTAACAGACTATTATACCAACAATATTTAGGAGTTCCCATTTCTCCAAATTCTTATCAACACTTGTTACTGTCTGTCTATTGCCTTTATTATACTCATGCTAATGGGTATAAAGTGGTATCTCATTGTGTCTTTGATTTCTATTTCCCATTTCCCTAGTGACTGATGCTGGACATATTTAATCATATATCTAGTCAACTTTGTTGGACCAACATTATTTCTAATATTTTGTGAATTCCTTGGGAGTTTCCATATACAAAAAATCAAGCTGTCTGCATGTATAACTTTAATTCTTCTTTTCTGATTTGGATGTCTTTTACTTTTTATTTATTAATTTTTTTTTTGAGTCACAGTCTCTCTGTGCAGTCCAGGCTGGCCTTGAATTCACTACAGAGCCCAGGCTGGCCTTGAACTTGCTGCAATGCTGCTGCCTCGGTTTCCTGAGTGCTGAGATTACAGGTGTGCATGCCAAGCCGGCCTTGAATGTCTTATTTCTTTTTATGTCTTACACCATTTATAGTTAATGTGATTATTGATTGGGTTAGATTTGACCTAATATTTGATTATATTATTTTAATATATTAAATGCTTTATGCTTTTTCTATGTTAAATGCTTTATGCTTTTTTCTATATTAAATGCTTTATGCTTTTTGTATGTTAAAAAAATTGTATTTTGAATACTGAAACAGTGACAGAAAAAAAAACCCAAGGTACAATCTATAGGGAGAGCCTCCGATGCACCAATACACACCCACCTGACTGGGCCCTGGGTACATACATGCACACATGTGTACATACACACATCAGCTGAGGCCAGTGCCGAGATTACAGCATCAGAAAAACCATCACTATCTATCTACCCACCTGAACTCCCCCAGCAGGCCTTCTTCATGGTTCACTGTTTACCCACGGTCATCACTTCTACTTCTTGTTCTTCTTATTGGATAGTGCTGATTTTGTTTAGCATAAATCCTTTTGAGCTAGGATGCTCAAACCTCCCATTTCTCCTTTCTTTCTCCTATTCCTCAGATCCCCATGGAACTGTGAGTGCTTATGTGGCATGGCTGTGACCGATAGGACCCCCGTCTTGGAGAAAGTGTCCAGAAGACTGTGTAGGGCTGGGAGGTAGCTTGGAATGTTATCCAGCCTCAAGCTCTTCCTAGCCTGCCATGCCACAGAACCCAGTATGCAGGGTTCTCCACATGGTTGACCTGGTGCCCGTGTCACTCCTGCCCTGCCTTGCCTCTTGCCATCTACAGCTTCTCGAGGCCAGGAGACCTGTACTGGGCTTTCTCAGTCTCTCACAGCTCTGCCTCTAGGGAAAATCTCCCAAGCATGTGGCTTGGGGGACCTGTAAGGTCAGAGCTGACCATGACAAAGTGGAGTGGAACAGGTAGGGAGTGATCTAGCAGGAATCACTCAGGTAAGGCAACCAGAATGGAAAGAGAAAGCTGGTGTGGCCGGAGCACAGAGAAGGTCAAGGCTGGAGATAAGGCCAGTTTTATTTATTCCTTTTGTGTGGTGATAAGAAACACTGCAAACTCAGTTGCTAACACAGAGCTGTTATTGCTTCACAGTTCTTTTTTCTTTCTTTTTTTTATCTTTTTGAGACACGGTCTCACTACGCAGTTCAGACTGGTCATAAACTCACTTTATAGCCCAGGCTGGCCTCAAATTTGTTTTGGGTTTTTTTGGTGTTTTTTTTTTGTTTTTTGGTACCAGGGGTCGAACTCATGACCTTGCACTTGCCAGGCAGGCACTTATGCCACTGAGCTAAATCTCCAGCCCTTGGCCTCTAATTTGCAATGATCCTCCTGCCTCAGCCTTCTGAGTGCTGGGATTACAGGAGTGTGCTACCACGCCCAATTCCTGCTTCCCAATTCTGTAGGTCAGAAGTTCACCCATAGCATGTTTCATGAATATCACACCCCTATGACCCAGTTACCTCCCAAAAGCCCCACATGTGAGCACATGAAGCTTTGGGAGCCCATCTAATACACACCATAACAGACAGGAGCTTGCTAAGTCACTGAGTTGCCCAGGCTGGACTCAATCTAGTGATCTTTCTTCCTCAGCCTCCCAGAGTGCTGAGTTTCCGGAGTGTGCCCTCAAGCTGATGAAGTCTCTGATTTTAAAGGGTTATGTGACTAGTTGGGGCATATCTAGATAATCAAGGATAAATGCTTTATTTTAAAGTCCCTTCCCTTCCCAGCAGTGCCTGTTCAGTGTTGCACTGAATAATCTGGGGTTGGGAGTCTGGGGGAACATCTTGATCTACTATAGAGATGACTTGGAGTCAGGTAGTGAGTAGCAAGCAGGGTGTGTGGCACAGAGATGCAGTCACAGCTCCTCTGGCGGCTGAAGCAGGAAAATCACCTGAGCCCAGGAGTTCAAGACCAATTTTGAAAATATAGTGAGACCTTGTCTCAAGTCAGTCAAACAATTAGTCAAACAGACGGCAAGTGCTTTGGTGAGTCCTGTTAAGGTTATGGGTCTACAGTTGATGGGAAATCATTGCTGGGTTTTAAACAGAAAATTACATAATTTAGGCTTTTATTTCCAAGATTCCTGTAATGGAGTTATATATATCATGGTAGGTATAATAGGGAATAAGACCATTTTCTCCCTGGTGGGTTAGGAATCCTAATAAAAGCTCCTGGACCTCAGCAGGTTATGGCGATGCACACCTGTAATCCCAGCTACCCAAGCAGCTGAGGCAGAAGAGTTAAGTTCCAGCCCAGTCTGGACAATTTAGTGACTTAGCAAGACCTTGCCTCAAAATAATTTTTTACAAGGGCTACAGATATAACCTGGGGGTAGAGCACCCCTGGGATTCTATCCCAAGTACCATAAAAACAAACAGATTTCAAGAGCTCTGGAACATCACAGGTTGCTAAGGACCAGCTTGACTCCATACAGAGCAGGCAATAATTGATGTTTAAAAATTGGCATAAAATAAATTGAGAGTCTGTCCTAGCCCTGCATGGCTTGTGGCAAGATGCATGCTGGCTTAAGGGCAGATTAATCTTTAAGCCAATGGCCAGAGCTGAGGCCAGCAAACAGCCTGTGAAGTTCTGGTGACTCAAACAAAGCAAGATAACATGGCAGGATGTGCAAATTGCAAATTGCATTTAACTCAGTAACCCACTTAGCAGACAGTCAGGTTACCAGTTAACCATGATCTGTTCCTGTGTGGTTTCCCAAAAACATGTCATTTCTTGAACCCTGACTGCATCAGCAGTTCACCTCCAGTGCTTCCTGCAGCCCACCAGCACCCCACTCTGATCAAGCCGTACACCTAATAAAAGCTAAGGACGCGCCGGGGATTTAGCTCAGTGGCTTAAGCGCCTGCCTGGCAAGCATGAGGTCGTGAGTTCAATCCCCGGTACCAAAAAAAAAAAAAAAAAAGCTAAGGACACAGTGCCTCGTGGTCTTAGCCTGTTGCTGGGCTTTGACACCCTGGCGCTCTTTGTAAGTATAGCACTAAGTATTTTGTCTGTGTTTTGTTCTGTCGTTGTACCTCTGAGCAGGAGAACAGTGGTCCGAGGCCCGGGCCCTGATACTAGATCAGAGAATTTAAACACCTTTTATCTGAGCAGTTGGTAGCATTTTTTATTTTTGGTTGCTTTGTCATTAAAAGAAGGGGAATATTTGTTGGAATTGTGGGGAGTTGGAAATCCTTCTAATCCCATTTAGTAAGTTTAGTCCTGGTGCAATGTGGAAAATGGAGACATACAGGTGCAATTCAGGAGCCATGAAGTAGTAGCCAGGATTCAGAAAGTATGGAAGAAAAGAAGAGACAGAGGAGAGGAAAGAAGAGGGGAGGGGAGAGAGGAGGTGGGGAGACGGGAGAGGAAAGATTCAGGTTTAGTTTTATGTTACCAAGACCAGAGTGACAGTGACTCACATGAGATAATATGTTAGTTCTCTCTGATGCAGTGATGAGGGAGTAGGCAGCTCAGGCTGGTGGGTGGCTCCACAAAGATGCAGGTTCCTTTGACCCAACTCAGCCAGGTAGGAGAAAGGTCAAACAAGTGACATGGCCATTCTTGGCTACAAAAAACCATGGGAAATACAGCTTTCCTTCTGAGTGGTCATGAGCACATTTACAAGTGGTGCTACTGTTCCTTCAGAAGAATGGGCCCATAGACAGAGACTTGAGGATCACCAGGGTGTGAGAGATGAAAGTCAGGTGAGGTTGCCCAGGAAGAGTGATGGGAGCAAGCACAAATGCCATCAGGGCTGACCTCTGAGAAGGTGGCCCATAAGATAGCGAGGAGAGAAGGGAAAGAAAGGAAAAGGAAAGGAGGGGAAGGGAAGGGAAGGGAAGGGAAGGGAAGGGAAGGGAGGAAATTAGGCTTGTGTTGAGTCATAGAGGCTGAGGAAAGAGAAAGTTTCAAGAAGGAAATCAAGCTGGGCATGGGGGCACACAACTGTAATTGCAGGACTCAGGAGGCTGAGGCAGGTGGATCACTATGAGTTCAAGGTTATCCTAGGTTACTTAGTGAGTTCAAGGCCAATCTGTACTATGTAGTAAGACCTTGTCTGAACAAAACAAAACAACAAAAAAGAAACACTCACAAAGAAGAGAATCAAAATATGTAATGGTAGTGCTTCCTGCAGAAGGTTTACAAGAGTCTTTTAAAAGCATGATTTTGGTGGCAGTTTTGGTAAAAGTAGTTTCTGTAAGTTCTGAAAGTATGTAGAAGCCAACAGCTAGTTGCAGAGTTACAGGCGGGTGAGAAACTGTTTAGAAGAGACAGCTCCATCCAGAAGATTGGCTATGAAGGAGGCCAGAGGTCCTGAAGGTATGGATGAGGCATAGAAAATTAATTTTTAGTTGACTGGTTATTTTAGAGAGGGAGAAGTATCTGATTGTTTATTTTGAGACAAACTGTCACTGTGTTTCCCAGGCTGGTCTTGAAATCCTGGACTGAAGTGATCCCTCTGCCTCAGCTTTCTGGGGTCTGGGACTACAAGCATGTGCCTACACCCAACACATGATAGGAGAAACTGGAAGCTTGTTTGTATAAGGAAATAGTCATCGTTCTCTCTCTCTCTCTCTCTCTCTCTCTCTTTGTGTGTGTGTGTGTGTTATTGTAAATGGAACAACCTGACATATACATCCCCACCATGAAACATCTACAACTACGGCATAAAAGCAGTCTTGAAAGGTAAGAGGAGCTGGGTATGGTGGCACAAACCTGTAATCCTAGTACCGTAAGAAGCTGAGGCAGGAGCATTCAAGCTGAGCCTCTGTACCTTAGCTAAGAAGGGGGCTAAGGATGTAACTCAGGGCAAGGGCCTTGAGTTCAACCCCCAGCACTGAAAAACAAAACAAAAGTAAGGGGAATCCCCAAAGGCACAAATAGAGAGGAAATGGAGCTATATGAGCTGCTGGGAGGATGTGGCATATGTTCTCAGAGAAGAGGCTTGCTTTTATAACTGCTCAGACATCAGAAACAAGACCTTCCCCAGGGAATTAAACACTGAGTCCCTGCTGGTGGTGGCACATGCCTGTAATCCCAGCACTTAGGAAGCTGAGGTAGGAGGATTGCATGAGTTCGAGGCTAGCCTGGGCTACAAAGTGAGTTCGAGACCAACCTGAACGGCATAGTGAAACCGTGTCTCAAAAACCAAATAAACAAACAAAAAAAAAATCCAACTGAGACACTCTGAGAAAGATCAGACCTTTAAAGAGGGACAGCATCTGACTTCTAGCCCAGAGCACTCAAAACGATTTTGTCTGTCTCACCCTGACATCTGATGACACTAAAAAGACCCCCCCCCAAGAATTTAAAACCAAAATCTTGCCCTAACTTATCCCAAATAAAAGTAACAAATAACGTGGTCCAGAGTTGGCAATATCCCTGAAGCATCCTTTTTTTTTTTTTTTTTTTTTTTTTAGTTTTTTTGTTTATTTATTTTTCTGGCACTGGAGATCAGTACTCACAACCTTGTACTTGCCAGGCGAGCATTTGTGCCAATGAGCTAAATGCCTGGCCCCTGAAGCATCCTTTTGAAACAAACACATAATCTCTCAAAAAAGACATCACCCAGCAGCTTTCTGTTACCATGACAAAATACCTGAGATAGTTAATTTATAAAGAAAAAGATGATGATGATGATTGATGATGATAATGATGATTTAGTTGAGGAGTCAGGGTCTCACCATGTTGTTCATGCTACCAGAGGGGAGGTAGCATCATGCTAGGAGCATGTGGCTGAGCAAAATCTGTCACATCACAAACGAGGGAACAGGCCTTTAACACACAGATCTCTGGGAGACATTAAAGTTAAATCATATCGTGAAATAGGAAAGAAATGTTCAAGTGGGAAAGGGAACTAGGGAAGGGAAGGGGAAAGGAAGGGAGGAAAGAAGGGAAAAGAAGGAAAAATGGAAACAATGCCTTTTATTTTTATTTATTTATTTATTTTGGTACTGGAGATCAAACTCATGACCTCGTGCTTGCTAGGCAGGCGCTTATGCTGCTGAGCTAAATCCCCGGCCCGTTTATTTACTTTTTGACAATGATTTATAAATAAGGAGAGGAAAGAAGGGTTGAAGGGAAGGTAGAGGAATAGAAAAAGAAAGGATCAAGATATATAATGTACAGGAACAAATTCCTTATGATACCAAAAGTGTACCAATACACTTAATTAATTAAAAAAAGACCTAAATCATAGGCCCCGGAGCCAGGGATTTAGCTCAGCGGCCTAAGTGCCTGCCTGGCAAGTGCAAGGTTGTGAGTTCAATCCCCGGTATCAAAAACAAACAAAACAAAACAAAAAATCATAGGCCCCATAGATTTCCATTGCTAAGGCCCTGTTGAAGCAGAAATCACAACCCCAAATTACAAAACACAGCGGCACAATATGTTGTGAATGATAGTAGGAGACCCAGCAGGCATGTGGTATGGATCTCTAACCCCAGCATTGAGGTCAGCCTGGGCAATACAGCAAGACTGTTTCAAACAAATAAAACCAAAAACAAAACACACCCTAGGGCTGGGATGTAGCTCAGCACAGCGCCTGCCTGGCAGGTGCGAGGCCCTGAGTTTTGGGGGGGTGGACCATACACACCCTAGACCTCCAGAGATTAGTGTCATTCAGTAAAGAACCATATAGTAAGTAGATTTTAAATTCTTAAAAACAAAAAAGAACCCATTGGGAAAAAGAAGCGAGGTAGTATTAAATGTGAGAGGGAGAGGCTGAGGATATAACTCAGTCTAGCATATGTGCAAGGTCCTGAGTTTCAGCTCTAGCACTAAGGGGGGGGGTTAAAATACAGAAGAGATCTAGATATAGTAGCTTGTGCCTGAAATTCTAGCATTCAGGAGGCTGAGACAGGAGGTTCACCATGAGTCCAAGGCCAGCCAGGGCCACAGAGTGAGACCTCTCTTCAAAAAATCCAAAAGTAGGGACCAGGAATTTAGCTCAGTGGCATAAGTGCCTGCCTGGCAAGCACAAGGTCATGAGTTCAATCCCTGGCACAAACAAAACAAAACAAAACAAACAAACAAAAAAACCAAAGTGTTAAAATAGAGAAAGGATAAAACTATATACTTATTCCCCCTTCATTGGGGCTTCTATTATGTTTTTTTTTTTTTTTTTGTACCAGGGATCGAACTCATGACCTCAGGCTTGCAAGGCAGGCACTTAAGCCACTAAGCTAAATCCCCGGCAGACTTCTATTATGTTTTAGATCATGTTCTGGATCTGAGACTATAAAGGTTCTGGAGAAGCAAGTTGGATTCTGTCTTAGGATCACATGCATCATTCCATGTATTCATGTATGTGATCTATCCATCCACTCATCCGCACACCCTCTCTCCCATCCATCCATCCAACGGTCTATCTGCCCATCTTTCATTTTATAGCACCCCCTAACGTTACATGGAGAAAAGTCCCAAAAGGTCATCTTGTTCATCTTCCTGCTCGCCTGCTGGTCAGAGAAAAAAAACTAGGCCTCAAAATATGAAAACGACCTCCCTGAAGTCTCCAAGCAAGTGGGTGACAGAGCAGCCCTCAGCCCTGAGCTCCTGCCTCTGCCTTCTGTTTTCCAGGCAAGTGGATTGTTTGTTGCCTGTGGGGAGAATCCCCAAGGCGCAGTCCTGTCAGCTGATGGTGAAACAGCTGAGAAGTGAAACAGGTAACCTGCTCATGGGTGACAGAGATGACCAGGAACCCTGGTTTCTACCTTATGTGAGTTTGGTGTCTGTGTTTTTTCTCAGCCCTATGTGCATCTTCCAACCTCTGCCAGGAAAGAGACTGAGCTCCCAACTCAGGCCAGGTCTGACTCCTCCCTCACACAGCCCCTGGATCAGAGAAGGTGGCTGTATGCAGGGTGGATGAGTAACTCGGGGAGAGGGAGGAGGTTCGGGGGGCTTCTCAGTCCATCTGCCTGGAAACTGTCTATTCCTTGGCTGTGTCCACAACTTCCTGCATCCAAGGGACTAGAGGGGAAGACAAAGGATTGGAGGGGGCAGGGTCTCAGGCAGTCCTCGGCCTCCCAGGCTGGAAGCGCAGGGGGCGCTGTGGTCCAGACACAGGGCCACCTCCCTTGCTGGGCTTGCTCTCCCTGCCTCCAAGTTCCCAGGACAAGTCTCAGTTTGGTGCTAGTGTCTGAAGCTTTTCCAAATTGCTGGTCTCCCTTCATTTCCCTCCTCCCCACTACTGGGGATTGAATTTAGGAGTGCTCAATCACTGAGCGACGCCCCCAATCCCTTTTATATTTTGTTATGAGAAAGAGTCTTTGCTGCATTGTTCAGACTGACTTTAAACTTTCCATCCTCCTGCCTCAGCCTTCTGAGTAGCGGGGAGTAGGAGCCCACGTTACTCCTCCGCCAGCCCCTTTTTACTAGAGAAAGAGCAGAGGATTGGATGGTCGCTCAGAGGTAGGGCCGGCAGGCTCTGAGTCCTGGGTTCCATCCCCAGCACTGAAAAAATTTTTACAAAGCACCATTTGTGGTCAATTCCACCAGCAGTCAACAATGTCTACTTAAAACCTAATAACTTTTTCTGCAGTATATTTATTTTCATGTTTTAGTTTCTATTTAATGCATGCGATACTGATTTTCCATTTATGGAAGTGACACAGAAAGATTCCTTTTACAATAAATTTATTAAGCAAATAGTGGGTCAATTTAAAGAAAAATATAAAGTAAGTAATACTAAAGTAAGTAATACTAAATATAAAGTAAGTAATACTAAGTGAGTAATAAGCTGATATGTCAAGAATTCTAATATTCATGATCGAAGTTTGGGAAATCAGCCCATGGGAAGATCCCACTCCGCAGAGTTAGAATTAGGGCTAGGGTTGGGGGTAGAGGTAGAGTCAGAGTTAGGGAAGGGGCATCTGCTGTAAGTCCACTAGCACTTGGGGCTCAGTTTCAGTGGGGTAGATCACTATAAATGGCCCTGTCTGGACCACTCCAGAAAGCTGGGCAGGAAAATGGCCAGAGGCCAGGTTTTGGGAGCTGCTCTTGTCCAAGACAAGCCTTTTCTACACTGGCTCAGCCTCCTTCTCCTTGGCCTGGCTGCTCTCAGCAGGGAGCGCTGAGACCTAGGGGACTGGGATGGATGCAGCCCTGAGAGGCTGAGCAGAGCCTGTTGGTCTTCTCTGACCTTTAAGCCCCAATACCAGGCAAGACACGGCCTCTCCAGCTTGGGTCAGTTCCTCCTTGCCATCTGAGGATGAAGGCTGCAGTCAGTGTAATAAAAAGCTCCTTTGCCTGGTCTTGGCCTCTGTGTATATTTTGTTGGATGGCTTCGTGGTGGGGGTCAGGAGTGAATGTCTGCAAAGGGATAAGATCTGTGGCTCTGGGAAGCTGGGTTCGTGTTGTCTCCTGCCAACATGCAGTCACCTATCATCACCGCTTCCAGGCTGCTCTTCAGCATCCTCTCTGGGCCCCTTTTGGCACCTCAGGTACCCACTGACAGGAGGGGAAAGGGCTGGTTTGATGCCATTTCCTGTGTGTCTGTTACTTTGACTTCTGACTCTGAAATGCAAACTTGAAGCCTTTGGGCCAGCATTGGCCTTACCTCCAGCTCTCTGAGTCACAGCGCAGCACGTGATCGATGGATGCACAATATGAGGCACTGCTGGGCGTCCTTTGAACATAGGCTCTGTCCACATTCAGCCTGCTCACTTATTGCAGGTCTAGGCGGATGGAAAATTCAGAAGAGGCCTGAGAGGAGCATCTGCTCTGAGACAGCTTTGGGGCCACTGTGCCTTCCAGAGGACTTTCTGGGAGGCCAGTCCCCTGGAGGCCCTGGAGATTCAGAAGCTCACACTGGTCCGGCCTTCCCGCCTCCAGAATGCAGCGATCTGTTCCAGGGTTACCCGAGGCTGGATGCTCCAGTCGGGTTCAGGGCTCCCTGGCCTTGGCCTCCAGGCTGTGGGGCTCTCGAGCCTTGCAGTGGCCTCTGGCCTCAGCTCAGGCCCCGCCCAGCTCACTAGGCCTGTGGTGGGAGGTCTCCCCTCATGTGGCTGGGGTCCCCAGAAGGTGCTTTGAGCTAAGATATTAGGGCGCTCCTGGGGGACCAAGGAGCTGGGGGAAGAGTGCAGGGCTGAAGGGGCAGGTGGGGCACTGGCCCGGGCCTCCAAGGTCCCCCCAGGCAGAGGAAGGTCTGGGCTCCTGTCAGTAAGCAGGGGCTCCTCACAGCCATACCAGTCCTCAGAGCGCTCTCGGGCGGTGCCTGCTGGCTCAATCCACAGCTCTCCTCCAGGGCGCCAGACCAGGGTGGGCATGCGGTGGCTGGGGTCAGGGCGCAGAGAACGGCGGAATAGGCGTTCAGCCAGCACAGCCGTAGTTAGGATGAAGAAGGCAGTGAGGGAGGCCAGGGCCAGCAGGATGGGAATGCAGGGGCCGCAGGGAAGCGGGGGCCAGAAGGTTGCCTCGGTCGCAGGAGGCCCCTCCACGTGCCCGGTGAGCCGAGTGGAAGTTGAGGTCATCTGGGAGACACAAAAGGTGAGGAGAGGAAGCAAATGAAGTAGAGCTGACACAACTGGGAGGAGAGAGAAAGTATCCAAGGAAGCCCAAAAGGGACCGAGGGGCCAGCGTGGTGGCACAGGCCTGTAATCCTAGCGCTCTGAAGCAGGTCCTTGTCTCAAAATAAAAAAAAAACTACAAAGGGCTGGGGATGGTACTGGGTTCAATGCCTGGGGCAGGCGGGGAGGGGGGTGGGGATGGGTAGGGGGAAATAGAGAACAAAGGGGACCCTGAAAGGACTAGAGCAAACAACATGAGGTAAGAGGACAGGCAGAGCCTCCCTCAGCAGGCAGCCAGGTCCTCCTGTCCACTCTCCAGTCCCTTTAGGGGAGAGCATTTCCCTCCCAAACTTCAGGATGCCTCAGGAAAGGATTGAGGCCCCAAGGGTTCCTTTCTCCTGTCCAGGCCCCTTCAGATCCTGCTCTGGTTTACAGAGGAAGTGGGGGTGGGGGAGGAACTGAGAAAATGCCCTCCCAAATCCCCTCCCAATGTGGCCCTCTGTGGCCACCTCTGCTGGACCCTCAGTGCTCCTCTGCCTCTTGCCAGGAGCCAGCAGGTGGTCTCGTCCTCTGTATGTGCTCAGGATTTGCTGGGATGTTGGGTCTCAGACACCAGCTCTGCCTTGTCCCAGCCTCACCAGCTCGGCCCAGTCTCTGGTCTGTCTCTGTGTCAGCTATCTCTGCCTCCCTTATTCCGTCTACAGGGGCCTCCTGCACCCCACCTCACCTTGGGTTGGCTGGGCTCCTGTCCCTTCTCAGCGCCACTATCCCTGTGCATGCTGGGAGGCGCAGGCGGGTGTCTGCAGCACAGAGTGGGCTGGCTTCAGATGAGGGCGGAAAGGAAGCTGCCACCTGTTGCAGGGCAACTGCCCCAACTCCTCCTGCCTCAGAGTGTTTCCTAGGCAACCTTTGGGGATGTGGTCACTGCGGGCGAGGAGGAGTTTCCTGTGTAAGGTGGAGCCGGAATGGGCAGTGGCTCTGATGAACTTGGTCTCACCCCACATAACATTCACCCTGAGGCCAAGAAAGAGGATACAGAGACCCTAGCCCTCTGACTTCCCAGACCTCCATGGTACAGCCTCTGCCTGTGGAGAAGGTCGCCCCCTCCACAAACCTGGCTTGTCATCTGGGTCCCACACCCCTCCTGCTTGGCCCAGCTGTCTTCATAATTAATTAACATAGGTCTTCCTTGTCTTCAGATCATTTAACCCCAGTTTTGGTTAGAAAAGATCTGTGAGTGGCACTTGGGTAGTAAAAATGATGGCCTGTGGGAAGAGTCCCAGGCATAAACCCAGCTTAGACCTGTCTACCTGCCCTTCTGCTCTCTCTCTTGCTTTCTCCTGGTGCTGGGGGTTGGAGGAGCCTGGGGCAGAAGGCGATGGGGTACTGATGTCTGGAGTTCAGAAACTTTCCAGAGATTGTCTCATGTGACTAACATCAGCAGATGACCAAAGAATGGTCTAAAAATGGGAGGTGAAAAAAAAAAAAAAGGGAGG
>PVJX010019642.1:0-34552 GCA_004027295.1 Dolichotis patagonum | reverse complement strand
ACTTTTTCAGAAATACTCCAGAAAGGGAGAGAGTCCTTAAAGGTCAAGGAATGGGGATTATCTAACCTACACGAAGGAATCTGCTGTGTATGAAAAACACTTTTCTGGACTTCTCCAGACATTTCATTTTAAGTGCAAAGTCATCACTCGTCCAGGGCTGAACTATGATGCTGAATAGGACCTGGGCCAAGGGGCAGGGGAGCTTTTAAGGATGTCCGTGAGTGCCCGGCGATGGGAGAGGGAGGTAAGGGCTCTCGGGAGCATCAGGACAGCGTTTTACCTGTGGTTGGCGATGAACAAATGAAGCAAATAATTGTACAAAGCAGCAGGCTTCTGGGAGTTTCCTTAAAGACAATCACGGGTAGGCTGAGGTTTAATGCTATTTTTATGTGAGTGACAGAGCTATATGTCTGCTGAGCGAAGAGCAAGTGCAAAGAGTGTTGAACTGAGTCATGCTGAATAATGCCTGATCTTGACTGAGCTCTGTTAGGGACTGAACCCTAGATTAAATGTTTGATCCATCACAATCAAATCAATCCTTATGACAATTATCTGTATTTTGCAGTTTGGGAAAAAAAGTTTATGTAACTTATTTAAAATCACACAAGTATAGGTGGGAACCAAGATGCCAACCCGGGTTTGCCCCACCCACAGTTTGTGGTTTTCATGCTCCCTCTATGACAGTAAATGGTCTGGTGATGTACAGGGTGCTCCTCAGAGCAGTCATTGCAAATAAGGTGTTTCAGCTGAGTGTGATGGTGCACACCCTGGTGCAATCACGGCACCCGGGGAGACTGAGGCAGGAGGGTACCAAAATCAAGGCCAGCCCAGGCAGTTTAGCAACTTAAGGAATACCTGTTGCAAAATAAAAACAATTTTTTTTGAAAGGTCTGGAGATACCCTGGGTTATTCCTTAATACTTGTTTCCCACAAAAACGAAAATAAACACAGTGGTTCATCAGGAGTGTTGAGGTCACCAGGTTCTACTCAAGACGTGGAAAATTTTCAATTGAAAAAAATCTTAATAATAAGTACAAGGGTACATGCATTTATGGATAGACATGTCAACAGATAAAAGCACTTTCATTTCTATAGCATAATCTAATTCATTTTAAAATATTGTTTTCATGTCTCTATTGATTCTTTCATTGATTTAAAATGGCTACTTTTCATCTTCCTACCTTAGTCAGTAGGCCACAGGAAAATTCTTTTATGTTAGTCAAATAGAAGGAATGAAATTTAAATTGAAACCAAAGAACAACTTGATTAATTAGCATTTTTCCTGCTTATTATATTCCCTGAATTTTTATACTAGCTATTGTTCTTTATATCATTTTGTTGTTGTTTGATGTAAGTTATGCTTTTTTATATCCCTGGAGTCCAGAGTTCAGAACTTTGTACTTTAGTGTTGCAAAATGTTCATATAATTTTTTAAAATTTATTTTTATTTTTCATTCTTTTAATGATCATATAATTGACGAGCAAATTTTTTTCCATTTTTCAGCCTCCTTAAATAGTATGATTCCCCAAGGCAACAAAACCATAGATAACCCAGGCGTTCTTCAGCAGGGGCCAGGCCTGCATGGTATATATCTGTACATATCTGGGGTTCCTGCAGCTGTGCTAGTACTTGGCATATAGTAGTAGATAAATGAAAAAATGAGATATTTCTCTGAGGAAAAATGAGTGACCAACAAACCTTTGAAAACAGGACTAACTTCTTCCCTGATGGATGAAGTACAGGCTAAACATCAAAAGAGATACTCTTTATACTCATCAAAATGGCAAAAATGGCAGAAATCTGACACTATCAGCTGTTGGCAAGAATGAAGAACCATTGAAAGCTTCACACACGAATGGTGGGCATATGAACTAGTGCAACGAAATAAGTGTGGAAAAGTTTTGTTCTTATTTGTTAAAGTGAATGCTTTCTCTACCCAGCAATGCAACCCCAGGAAATTCCCACTTGTGGGCCTCAGGAGACAAGGACAAAGGTGTACACAGCAGCCTCACCCATTGTCAGTCCCAACAGGGAGCATGGAAGTTTCTGCCAGGAGTGGAGTGGCAAAATACATTGTGTGCAGTCACAGAATAAATACTGCAGAGTAGAAAAACAGAGGGACCTGCTGAGTCCCATGATAACAGAATTTAATTTAAAAAGCACTTTAATCCAGGCATGGTAGTGCATGCCCAGCACTCCAGAAAGCTGGGGCAGGAGGATGGAAAATGTTATGGTTTGTGTCTGTATGTCTCCCCAAAGTCTCATGAGGTCATGGGGGCAGGTTTTTGGGGGGGCAATTGCATCTAGAGTTCATGATTGATTCATGATCTAATGTTGCGATTGAGGGTGTGAGTGCTACACCTGCCCTAGGGCCGGCAGCCTGCATACAATATAAGGAACAGAAAGAGGCTTGCTCTTCCTTGCTCTTGTTGCTTTTGCTATTTTCCACCACCATAAACTGTTGCTTCTTTGCCATGTGCTACTCTGCCTTTGAGCTAGCCAGTTATGGACTGAAATCTCTACAAAACGTGAGCTAAATAAACCTTTCCCTCTTTAACTTTGGGTGTCCAGTATTTTTGTTTCAGCAGTAAGAGAAAAGTAACTAAGCCAGAATACGGTACCAGAAGTGGGGTCATTGCTATGACTGAACCTATGTGGTTCATGAGCCTTTGGGATGGCTTGTGGGAAGAGATTAGAAAGGTTTTCAAATCACAGCTGAAAAAGTAGGGCTAGAACACCTTAGGCTGTTCTGTATGGGAGATTCTGGTCAGAGCTCAGAAGACCAGAAGGCTGATAGTAATCCTGCTGGTAAGGACCAAGCTGTTAGACTCCAGATGACATGTGCTATGCCTTGGCAGAAAGTTTGTCTGCATTTTGCTCATGTCCAGCGACTTTGCCTGAGACACAGATTAGGGGCAGCAGACTAGTTAATCTGGCAGAAGAAATTTCAAGGCAGTTGAATGTTGAAGTGGTGGCATGCCTACTGTTGGGGACTTTTAACCAAATTTATGTTGAGAATCCAGAGCAAAGAGCCCAGCAGAATGATTTAAAACATTGAGAGTTTGACCAGAAAGGAAGCTCCAGTAAAGCTGTAGACTGCAAGGATAGAGCAGAGGAGATCTTGATGGCTGAGAAGGAACAGGGGAATAAATAAGCTGGCCTGAAGGCATCACAAGAAGCTACAGGAATCCATCCTTTGTAGCCTCAAAATTGCAAAAGTGAAGGACTTCGCTTTGAGGAGAAAGCTGCAGAGCACCATGTTGCAGAATGGCAGCAGCATAAGGCATTTGTTCCTCACAATTGGATTCAGAGTGCTTAGCACTTCAGGTACTCGATCCTTATAGCCAAGAGAGGGGAAAGTCTGTCTCCTGCTCTAGCTAGCAGCAGACCTTGGCATCACCTGTGAGGTGCTGGTTTTAGGCGCATGCAGAATGAAAGAGTTCTGAGGTTAAAAGGCTTCCACTCAGATTTTAGAAGAAGGCCTGGGAGGCCAGACAGTCTGTCCCTGGAAGGATAGTGTGTGCAGCTTTGAGGGTGAGGTCAAAGGTGCAGTGGAGACCTCCTAGGTTTGGAGAAGCCAGGAATGTGGATTGTCCAAGGAAAACCAGGAGCGAGCAGAGCAGGCCCAAGAGAGAAGCCATAGGAGTATAACACAGGCAGTGCCATCCGGCAGAGCCATCCAAGCTCTAGGGAGCTCACAGATTGCCTCAGACGCTGCAATGGAACCACAGAACTTAATGTTTTCGGCTTGCTTTTGTCCTGTTCCTTTATGTCCTCCTACTTGTAACTTTTGGAATGGAAATGTCTATCTTGTGCCACTGAATGCTGGAAATGTTTAACTTTCTTTTCATTTGCAGAGGGACTCATAGCCAAGAGTTTGCTTTAAATCTCAGAGGAAACTTGGGACTTGGACTTTTCAGCAATGCTGAAACTGTTAGGACTATAGCAACTCTCTGAGATGGACCAAGTACACGAGCCTTTGGGGAACCAAGGGTGAAGTGTTACGGTGTATGTCTAGATGTTCCCCCGAATCCTCATATACTCATGGGGGAGGCAGGCTTTTCATACGCGGCTGAATTTAGAGTTTGTGATTGATTCATGGTCCAACACTGGGATGACAGATGTGCGTGCCACACCCACCCTCGGGTGGGGAGCCTGCATATAATAATATAAGGGAAGTCTCCCCTCCCTTTCTCTCTCCCTCTCTCTCTCTCTCTCTCTCTCTCTCTGTCTCATTGCTTCTGGTGTCTCCTGCTGCCATGCATGCTTACCTCTCTGCCATGCCCCCCTGCCTTGGAGCCAGCTGACTGGACTGAAACCTCCACAAACCGTAGAGCCATCAAGTGTTTTGTCAGTGATGAGCAAAGTAACTAAGGCAGCAAGTTTGAGCTCAGCCTGGGTAATTCAGAGGTTTAACAAGACTCTGATTCAAAATTAAAACCGAGGAATAAAAGGCTCGATGTAGCTCAGTGTGGAAAAAAAAGTGAGGCCAGTAGAGTACGGTCACGTTTTAGATGAGGTATTATTTCATTGTTTGAAGTGCTAGGGATTGAACCCAGGGCCTCACTGAGGCTGGACAAGCACCCGGTCACTGACTTACAGCCCCAGCCTTACATGAGGTTTTATTGATTTATTTTATTTTATTTTTTTACATTAGATTTAAAAAGGTAAATAAAAAACACTGTTGATTTATACGGAGATGGCAAACTTACTAAAAGCAAAATGGTGCTTTCTTCCATGGAATAGGGACGATAGAAAAGAGATTTCAGAAGAGACTGAGAAGAAGCTTTGAAAGAACCAGCAATGAATGGGAATTTGGGTGCTGGCTGCACATGTTCGTTTTTCCATGACTATTTATACTTTATACATATATTCTTTGGAATCAATTCAACATTTACCATAAAATATAAAAAAGGAATGAATATAATATTTGAACTAACACTTTGGAATGATGGTATCCAAGAAATATTTAGCTGAGGAAAATTCCACTGCCTTCTGTCTTAAGGTTTGTACTGATTTTGTGAAGGAAATTTCCAGACACATTGAAAACGGTAAATGTGAAAATAAGACACAAGGTGGCGCTGTGGTCTCATGTGTCTCAGTCTGCGGTTTTGCTTCAGGTTAATGTATTTACGGCGGAAACCCAGGCTATGGTTCAAACCCCAGGGAGTAGCAGTCTTCACAGGCAGTAGCGGATGGTTTTTCCTTTTAGATTTTTTTCTTCTCATTCCATCAGTGGTGACTGGCTTTACCTACACTTCTGCCATGCTATCGGATTCAAATCTGGAGGGAGCTAAACCAAATTCAAGGCAACAATGCTGTAGGTGCAACATGTGTCACGGACTCACTCATTTAGCCAATGTCTGCAAGCAATGTCTGTCCATCCCAAAGGGCCAGGAGGCCCCGGAGACTCTGGGCAACAAACCACAGCCGCTGTAATTTGCTTTCAGAGGCGAGGTGGAGGCAGACAGCAGCCGGGCCGTCACAGATCGCAGAAACGCGCGGTTCACGCAGCGCGCTGTGAGGTCCGAGCCAGCGGGTGGTGGGCGAGGGATAATTCACCGGACCTGAAGCATGAAGTGCGTGGACGCTGAAGAGAGAAGAGCACGCTCTGGTCAGCGGAACAGCGCAGGGCCTTGCAGCGCGGGAGCCAGCCTAGCGGCGGGGGCTGGCCTAGCAGGGAGGCCTGGGAGGGCCGGGCGAATCCAGCACGGCTTTGAAACCAGAGGTGAAGGGGCGGGATTTCGTTTGTTGTTTTGTTTTTGAGACCGGGTCTTGCTACACAGTAGAGCAGCCTTCCTGCCTCAGCCTCCAGAGTGCTGGGATTACAGGCGTGTGCCACCACACCCAGCTTTAGAAGACAGGAAACATCAAATATGCTATTTTGACAGATGCCCACAGCAAAATAAAAGCCATTGAGGGCTGAAACGTACAAACCCTGAAAGCGTTTTTGTGCCAGTCCCACTGGCTCAGAGAGAATGCATTTGGAAATCAGGGGACCTGGGACAAATGATCTAATGGGGAGGGGACTCAGTTTTTCCCATCCGCAAAGCGCAGCCCCCGTCCAGCGGACCGTGAGGAGGACCGATGTTGGGGTATCTCGGCATGTCTTTAAATAGAGATGTGGAAATCAAGGGTGCGTGAGACCAGAGGAGACTTATTTTGGATCTTTAGGCCTTTACGATGCATTCGAGTGCCTGGCCTTCGGGACATCATCTCATTTAATCTTGGGGAAATCCTTGTAAAATGAACGTTAAAAATTCCATGTTATTAGAAAGAAAACCAAAACCTCCGCACCCAGGACTCCACCGAGGGCCGTACAGTAACCTATTTCAGGGCGCATCCAAATCTCCCTGGTCACGGGATCCTCCCTTCTTAGTCTTTCATGCTATTTGTTACACTTTTTGAGATTTTAAGATGTGACGTAAGTATTGAACAGAGATAAAGTCACTAGGATTATAAATATGGATTTCAAGTGTTGTTCAAGGGGTCTGTGGAAATAAATACCAAGAATTTTAAGAAGCCCTTTTAAATAAAACTGGTAGCTAGAACTGGTTGATTGATTCAGTGATTAACATATCCCTGCTAGTCTGAACCACTGGTGGGATGTGCATGCCTGTCCCACTGGGCAGCTTGTACCACCCGCCAGGCTTGTCCTGTGCTGCCCAAGGGGACCATTGTGTGTGGACACCGGTGCTTTAGGGCCAGCTGGCAGCAAGTCAAGAATTACGGCCTGGTCGTGAACATGTTAAGCATGCCAGGCTCAGCAGTACACTGTGGTACAGAGTGGCACACAACTCCAGCACTCTGGGAGGCTGATACAGGAGGATCTCAAGTTTAAGTTCTGCCTGGGTAACTTAGATTCTATCTTTATTTTTTTTTAAAAGTAATTACATCCTATCATTAAGCACACAGCTTTCTTGGTAGCTCATCTCTGCTATATCAGCAAAGGGTAGACTTACAGAATTTTAACTCTGAAGCCACATATTTAGAAAGAACACCTAGAGAAATGACTTTCACCAAGTCGGTCACTGTGGCCTATTCTGAAGACGGTTTGGGAGCCGTCTGTCTCCTTTCATCTCACACCCCCACACCCAGAGCCAGAGGCTGGCTGCCGGGCTTGGGCGTTTGGGAAAGTGGCCGCATGCCTCTGTGTGGAGTCACTGCTCTGCTCTGTCTGTCTACGGTTCCCCTCTTGGGAATCCTCAATGGCTCTGGGCTGAGAGCGGGTCTGTGAGGGCTGGGTAATTCACGGTGTCAGAGCTCAGACCTGGCCCACAACAGAGGCAGTCAGGAGACACGTGGTCTGGCGAGCTGCCTGTCTGTGCAGTGCACACGCCTATGCCTCAGTGACCAAGCATCATGGCCCCAAGACACCCTTGTTTGTTCTGTAGCACTGGGGATCGAACCCTGGGCCTCTGGCATCATGTTCTACTTCTGGACACCTCTGGAGGGGCACTGCAGCCCATCCGACCCATGTCACAGCAGGAGAGATGTGTGTCATCGCAGACAGCACTTGCCCCCAGGAGTCCAGAGCTGCAGCTGGTGGTCACTGGGCTGCACTTGGGTTTGGAGGCCATCCCGCACCTGAGGATTTGTGCTGATCTACTGTGCTAGCAGGAAGACGTCAGAATAATGTAGGAAGCCTAGTAGTGCTGTTTGGGTGGCAATAAAAAAAAGAAAGAAAAACAAAACCAAACAAAAGGCTTAGTTCCCTCTAGGCAGAGTGATGACACCAAACCCTTGTGTCTGTCCCCTCTGCCTCTCCGGCTGGGCCAGCACAGACAGGCTTCCCGGCTCTGGTCACAGCCTGCCTACCTTCACTACATGATCTTCTCCTGAGGCGCATTGCTTTGGTGAAAGACTCAGACCTCTCTGTAGTCAGACAAAAAGGTGGAGATGCAAGTGCAGAGAGACTGCGGGAGCAGTTTCCCGGCCCCACGAGGACCTAAGCGCGTGGAGACCGAAGGAGACCTCGCATCCCCTAGGGCACTCAGTGGCTTCAGGAGAGTGGCAGTGACTTTGGATAGCGACGTGCACACAGCGAGACGTGTGAGCAGATCCTTCCTCTCAAAGCACTGTCCCTTCCACGTGAGAAAATGTGACTCTGTGTTCCCCGAAACAACGCAAAATGGTTACTATGCAAATCTGACTCAAGAACCTTTGGAGTCACCTGGCAAAGTCATTCGACCTCCTGCTGTCACCCAAACGAGCTCAGGACACGTCCTGGTCCCACGTGTCCTGCTTCCCGTGGACCCCTCCCTTCACCCCGCAGGCTGACACGGAGACCAAAGCAGCCCGATGTTCAGCTGAGAACTTAGGAGCGATGGACGATGAATGACTCTAGGCCTACGAGGGCAAAGTCACACGTGCGTCACCTGTTAACTGCTACACGGAAACATGTTCCCCTGGAGGTGACAGCTTTGGGTTGCTGAACGCTGCTCCTGACCGGCCGTGCTGAGCCAGGCACCCTAGGCCTGTGAGAAGTGCGGTTCAGTCACGTGACTGTGGGGACGGTCAGTCAGAATAACCCGGAGTTTCCCCCAAGCCACCAAACACAAGAACCATGAGTGCTGGCCTCCTACATTCAGGGGAGGACGTTAGCTCTCTTCAAGTTCAATTTGTTCAGCACCTTGTTTTAATTCCGTCCCTTTTCCCTCGCAGCTGTCAACTATCTTGAGTGACTGCACAGTAGCCTTTTTGGAAAGTTACTTCCCCAGTGACAAGATGGCTGATGCCCGCCTGCGGGACCACCGCGAAGTGAAAGTCCATGGGCAGATCTCTCCTTGATGCTGTGCAGTGGGCCAGCGCAGCCGGTCTCTTTTCCAGCCTCCCTGGGTCAGAGCCTGGGGTGGTGGCTTCCTGCTGTCAGGAGGGGCAAATGTACTTATTCGTCCCAAGTGGCCCAGGCAGGGAGTTTTCAAAAGCTGAAGCCCGGAGGACCAAAGCATGGGCTGAAGTGTCAAAGGGTCCAGGCCCAGTCAGCTCTCACTGTCCGGTTGCCAGTACGTAAATATAGTAACACTGCAGGACTCGAGGGTTCAGACGCTCAGCACGGACAGAGCAGCAGGCCCGGCAGTGAGCACCACGCCGGCTCCCACGCAGCTTTGGCCAGATGCAGGTGCTGTTTCCGAGTTACAGCAGAGGACCGGATCCCCAGTGACCTGAGGGGCTCCTTCCCTCTGGGGGAAGCACTTCCCCTGCTGTCCCGATGGATCACTGTGGGGCTCAGGTGCTTTTCTCCCCGAGTGTCTCCCCCTGCAGCTCAAAGGCTTCTCCCTCCCTAGAACGGGTGGGATGGCCCCCGTTCAGGGTGCCACGGTGGCTGCTGTGCGTGTCGTAGTCCCTGAAATATCCACAACCTCAGTCACTGCTTAGATCACAAAAGAATTGTAAGAGGAAATCAAAGCCCATTCTCCAGGGAAAGGCAGAACAGCCAGCCATAGGCCCACTGGGCAAGTAAAGCAGGCAGGCAGAGGAGAGCAGGGGCAGGGCAGGGGCGGGGCAGGGGCAGGGGCAGGGGCAGCGCAGGCCCTCTACTTTTAGATGATTAAACTCACAAAGTTAATCTGGCTTCTGTGACTTGACTAGGACACCAGCCCTGACGAGATATTTTAAAAGCAAGGTGAAGTAGTCATATTTTAACTTATGTGCATCTCTCACCATGGATCTCTAAAACTGTATTCATCGTCAGGTAAAATGCTGTACTCAGATTCATGTGGCATTTTTCATTTTTATACTCTGATAATTAAGGCTGTGATTAGTCTGTGAAATTATACCATAGTGTTTTTTCTTCCTTAAAAATTGATTCCAAACCAACAGTATGGCCTACCACTGATGAGTCTCAGCCTTACGGGAATATGACATTCTAAAACCATACTGCTTTGTGATGCGATCGCCTAAGATGATCCCTTTCGCTCTGTGATAACTTAAGGATGGGCAAAAAGAACAAGCTGAACACAAGGAAGGTTCAAAAAGCTTCATTCATATTGGTAATACCTAGGGATACCAATTCATATTGGTAATATTTATGTACTTTTAAAATATCTCATCAGGACTGGTGTCCTAGTCAAGTCACAGAATCTAGATTAACTTTGTGAGTTTAATCATCTAAAAGTAGAGGGATTTCTTTGTTTTGTTAACCACCAATCTAGTTAATATTTGGACCTTTGGTTTGAACATTATCTTTCAGATAATGTTCTGAAATCTCTCAGATTTCTTGAAATGTGATAGAAAATATATTTATAATGACAAAGAAAAAATGCCCAAGAGAGAATAAAGCCTCGCCTGAAAGTTCCCCAAAGCCCTTGCTCTCTGCTGTCCTCCCCACTTGGTGCAGGGGGGTGTCCCTAGGAAGAGCTGTATCTGTCACTGCCAGGCTGCAGACCAAAGTTTCATGGCTTGCAGACGCCACTACAAACCAACACCACACAGCTCCGGGCTGGGCACACAGAGGCCCCTGTGGGAACACCTCTTGATTCTGATGAGAAGCACAATACCAGCTGGGCTACACCCCTCTTACCGATGCAGGCCACCCCTATCTCTGGCCTTGTTCCCTTTCCCCTTCTATCCCACTGAGAACCCTCTGGTTTCATTTTGAGGCTTTTACACAAGTGAAAGTCACTAACAAATCAAACCTTCAAAATTATTCTTTCCCTAAAACAATTTTAGAGGGTGTAACACTATTCCTATTTTTGTACCACAATCAAAATTTTCATACTTCCAGGCGGTCGGTCACTTCACAAAATCCTTGGACCGGAGTTAGGAATCTCAGTGGCCAAGTTCATAGACTCATGGAATGGGATTAAGAGCTGCAGACGTGAAACACTGATCACGTACACGTTAACTTGAACACTACTGAACACGCCAATGATCGTGTTCAGGAACTGACTTAACAAATATCTTAATCAAAACTAACCCTCCTACAAAAATAACCCTTCTACAACTGGGAAGAAAAAAATGTAAGGAAAAAAGAAAAGGAGTGAGTGAAAGAGGAGGAAAGAGTATTTTAAGGAGAATAATCCAAAGATTTTAAAAGCTCTTTGAGAGGGGGGAAAAAAACCCACAGGAAAACAGCCAGGCATGGTGGTGCCCTTCTCTAATCCTGGTACTCTGGGGGACTGAGGCAGGAGAGCTGCACGCTTGAGTCCAACCTGGCTGGGCAGTTTAGCAATGGAGTGACACTATGTCTCAAAATAATATATTCTAAAGGAGTTCTGAAAATGTAGCTCAGTGTGAAAGTCCTTGATTCAACCCCAAGTAGAGAAAAAAGGAAAAAAAATCCCGTCAGTGCTGACATTACAATAGACATAGAATCAACTTCTAGAACGTAAAACAAATTATTTATGCACCTATTGTTCACAAACCTTACTAAAAAAACCCAAACTCCAAATATTACTAAATCCATCTTATTTGCTCTGAGGGTTTAATAACCGCAGTATTACAGCCAGGAGGAAAAAGGATATTTGGGTCTCTCCTTTTTAATCCACTTAGAGAAAAATAATGTTTCAAAACTGGAATAATGTAAAAGCTCTCTTGCTTTTTCCTTCGAGCACATCCACACGCAAGATCAATCAGTCCCCCGTCTTCCCATACTGACTGCTTCCATGGCACCAGGGGCACTGTTTTACTCCATGACTACTCGGAGAGGAGGAGGGAGCTGGCCACAAAATTTCCCCATCAACAAAAAGGAGTTTTGCTGGGAACCGACAGTGTACCAGTAGGACTCAGTGTGCACGGTATCAGGTAAGCACGTGACATTTTACAAACACTCTCCGTGTTTCTGAGTCACAGCACGTAGGACACTTATCATAGCTGGCATTCACCACGTAGAGGTTGTGCTGTACTTTTCTAGGTGCCTGGTTAAGAATAACAGGTGAAGAAACTGCTCGCTTCTTGCCTTCCAATGTCTTACCGGCTCATGCTGCATTGATTTTTGGGTTAATGCTATATTCAAAGAAACTGAATTATATTATTAGTCAAATGAGTTTGGAAATGAAGAGAGCCATAGCTTACACCCTTGGCAGGGAAACCGTTACCTGAAATCCACGTCAGCTTTCCACTGTGAAAAGCAACTTCACCCACGTAAAAAGTCAAAAAGGACTTCGTTTAATTAGTCATACGTAGACTTTTTTGCATAGAAAAAGGTTACAAAGTACTGCAAAAGACTAGGTACAGTCACTTTCAGGCAAATATTTAAAAGTATAATTTTGCATAATGTTTAACATTCTCGTATTTATTGCTTCCCCCACACAGCAGAGAAACGAAGTGCATAAGAATACATGCTGTGTCTTTGTCTTTCAAATATAAAATCTCATGTGCTCAATTTCAATGTATTAAGAGATTATTTTGTCATTAAAAAAAAATCCAAAACCAAAACGTCATTATGTAGCACTAGTCTAGACACGGACAGAAATAATTTATGTACAGCCCTTTGCATACATTCATCTTGGTTTGGGATCTGGCGCAGTCGCTAGCGTGACCAAGGACAGTTCAACGTGGTGGCTTTTCTCCTTCCGTGCGAGCTCTCCTCGTCCTTTCACCCCTAGAAATGCAGCATCTGCCTCGCACGCGTGACAAGTATGGTTGTTACATGTTTTGGGGGGCGTGAAGAGGCTAAATAGATAAGAAACAGTCAAAATGAAACAATAAATTAACGCGAGGGCTTGCAAACTGGAGTGTTTGCACGTGGGCCTGAACCAGGAAGTGCAGAGCGCGCAGCTGCGCCCCGCAGAAACGCAGGACTCAGGGCTGGGGAATGGGAGCAGAGCTGGGGATGACTCTGACCCCGCCTCTGTGCCTGGAGCTGGGGCAGGGCAGGAAGGCTCGCTCATCCAGGCACTGACGGGAACTGCTGGCTCGCATGCGCTCCTGGAGGTCACTGCTTGGCAAGGCTGCACGGGGAAAGCAGACGGCGCAGCCGGGTCTCCTGGCCGAAAAGTTGGCTCCAGCGGCGCCCGGGGACCCTGTGCGTCCCTTGCTGGAACGCCACGGCGCGTTGACAGGGCCACCTTAGGCCCAGGCACTCAGAGCCGGGTCTCCCCGCCCGCCCAGTTCCGCAGAGCTCCTTGGTGTCGCCTTCCTTCCCCACGCCGGCGCACCCGTACCATGCTGGATGGAGCCCCAGCCGTCCACGGCTTCCCAGCATGACGATCGCCGCGGGGGGCGGTTCCTTTTCTTTTCTTTAAGAGAGAAGAGGACAAACCTACAGCCCCAGGGCGAGGCCAGCGGCCGCACACTCCTGTCCCAGCAGAGCTCGCAGCGCGGCACAGGGCACTGATCAGAAGGCGCCCACCTCGGTGCCCCAGGGCCGGTAGGGCTTGCCGGGCGCCGCGCCGGGCCGCGGGGGGCTGGCCGCCGCCACCGCCAGGGGCGGGCTGAGCGTGGCCGCCACGGCCGCTGCGGCGCTCGGGGGCAGCACCGGGAAGGCGCCGGCGAAGGACAGCGGGAAGCCGTGCGCTGCGGCCGTCGCAGCGGCAGCCGCTGCGTGCACGGTGGCCGACAGCGACAGCAGCGAGGTGGACAGGGGCGGCACACAGGGGGCCACGCCACCAGCGGACGGCATACGCAGGGCGGAATCCGCGTGGGCGAAGGTGGCGGTGAGCAGCGCGGAGCTGTGTGCGGGAGGCACCTCCGAGGCGGTGGCGAGGCGGCACGGCGTGGCCTCGGCGGGGTGCAGTCCGTCGGGGTGCAGCAGTGCTGCAGGCAGGTGGTGGAAGGCGGCTGCCCAGTGGTGCGGGTGCAGGGCGTGGTGCGCGTGCGCAGCTGACGAGGTCATCGCTGCCGCCTCCCGCTGGGTGGCGCACGTGCTGAGGTGCGAGACAAGGCGCACGCGCAGTGGGTCGGAGGAGTCTAGGCCCTCCACGGAACTCAGGTATCTGGCCACCTCTGTGAGGCACTCTCGGAATCCAATGCTCATGAAGTCCATGGCGAGAGCGTGGGCGTCAAAGTAGCCTGGAAGGGGAGCGGAGGGAAGGAGAGGGATGGAGACAAGGGGTGAGAAAGAGGATACGGTTTTGGAACCCATGAGGTTCCGTGCTGCCCTTCAGAGGATTCAAGCAGCGCGGATCCTGGCTGAGAATCCTACCGGCTACGCATGGTTCCAGTTTGTGCAGACCTCAAAAGACTGCTTTGCAACTTATATGTGCGTAGGCAATGCAATGTGCTAGTTATTCTTGCAACCAAATACTATAGTAATGAAAACTTCAGGACATCCTTGTTGCAGACACTTCCAGGAAAAAAAAAAGTGTCTCCTTCAGTATTGTGGCTAAAGACTTTCCCCAGGAAACGTCTGCAAGGAAAGCAGTCAATGCGGAAGTCTTTATGTCTCTGTTAGGAGTTGGAAATTACAGGGCTGATCCTTACTCTCCTGCCTTTTAACAGAGACTTAAAGAAGTGTAGTTTAGCAGCTTGAAGGTGCTGCATATGATCATGCTAGAATCTCAGTAAATTCGTAAGGCCTTCTTGGATCACAATGCTTTCTATTGCTAAAGTGAAGACATTATGCCAGTACTCTCTAGGGGGGAAATTCAAGGAAAATGAATTTTTTAAAACTTGATTACTAATTGGAAGATCTTACTCTCCTGTCCAGTATTTCAAAGGTGCTCTACTAATAGGAGATTTCTATAACTCCTAGTTTTTCTGAAATTCAAATATCTATCTCCTTCATTAGCCATCCACCCTAGAAAAAAAGTATATGAACTGTGTGCACAGACCCCCCCATACCTATGTTCAATACCTGAGTCACCTTTATGACCTTTTAACCCCCAAACAACATATTAGAATAGAAAACAGTGATGTCTATTATTATGGTGTCAGTGCAGGGCACACTAACAGCTATTTGGGGAAATGACTCTATCTTGAGTCCTCTGACCTCTCATATGTACAAATATATCCTTTTCAGATTCTTTCTCATTTGCAACTGCTTGGTAAGTAATTTTCTAAGTTAAAGTTTAGTCAAGTCACATTTCAGATGTATGTATACATGAATGAGAAACAGCACACTGAAATAAAGTTATTTTCATCGAAGGAATTTATCATATGTTATTTTTGCAGATTTGCATTGTTAAGATTTATTATCTGTTAAAAATTACACTATCTTAGTCTGTAATCAAAACATTTTGGAAAACAGTAGTCTCATATATTCAGAGTTCTAAAGCTGGAATTTCAACACAAATCTGGGAGTCATCGAAAGATATTTGGGGGGCAGACATCCCCACCATTAAGTCAGAAACAATGATAACACAAAACTGACGAGAGAGTATCATGAAATGTGGAAGATTAGCAGCAAAAATTATCGTTCTAGGACCTTGGCATAATTAACAAATAAAACACCTGGAGTTAGGAGGAGACGCTATTCCTAAGGATGACAGCTCTGTCATTTCAGTCCTCCGGCTCAATGCTGGGCTTTGCAAGCTTCTGGCTTCCATGGGAGAAGGAGAGGCAATGATCAGAGAAGGCAGAGTACAGAAAGCCAGAGGGATTTAGAAACTTATTCTATTAAATCCTCTCTAGAGACGAGTGTAATATCGAGATAGGCTGTGAAGAAGGAACTTCTGGAACTTCTGTGGATTTTCATTCGTCATCATGAGGTGAGTGACATTTGTGGCTTGCCAGCTATGTTGCTGAATATGGCTGTCTTTTGTTGCATCTTAAGGAAGATAAATTATGGAACTCCCATCCCATTGTTGAATGCAGAGGGAAATGATGATCCACAGCTGTCTCATGACCTGATTGTGAGCCAACAATAGCACATGTGTCCATAACCACTTCCTGTGGGTCTACCAGCTTTGAGAGAATTAACTCCCAGTGTCCTTGTGAGGGAGACACGAAACTGTCTTCATCTTACGGAAGATGAATTTGCAGTTCAGAGAACGTTAGCAATTTACCCTGGATCACAGAGCTAATAAATGGCAGAGCCAGGAGTCAGAATCAAGCGACCCAGCTGCAGAGCCTGTGAGGTAGCAGGCGTCTGACGACGTGAGCTCAGCCTGCCAGTCACACCTTCATCACATCTATACCTTCTCCTACAAGATGACCTCTTTAGTCCCCTACTAGTCAGGTGACTTGAATGGTGCTTGCTTAGAACTGTCTACTCACAGACTATGCTCAGATGAATTTAGGACTGTTCAAACTGCCCAGGATAGCAAGCAAGATGGAACTCAGTTTTTAGTATAAAGCTGAAGAGCAGTATGACACTTTAGAAGGGTAACTCATGCCAAATATTTAAAACTCTATAATAATCCTTAGCCTTGTGGCTAGCAATGCCAAGGGAGATAGAGCCGTCACACAACTTTTCTTGTACCACCACAAACTAAATCATCCTCCCAGCATCTTGCAGTAGCAGGCGAAAAGACAGAGCAAGGTACTAGGAGTCTCTGGAGCTCATTCTGCTAGTGTAAGCCTCAAAGAGCAGGTAACTTCTGTCTTGGGTCAAAGACCAGGCAGTGGCCAAGCTGGACTGGATCACTGACTTCTAAAGTTTCATCGAGTTTTCTTCTCTATCTGATAAGAATGTGTGTTTCATCTATGCCAGTCCTTAGTCATGCAGAACAGTCAAGCCACGTGGACAGTGATCACCTCCCATCTGACATAGGTGGAAGCTGCCTAGGGGCAGAGCAGATGCTCTGTACTACTCAGATTTGTACAAGGTGACTTCCATCCAGGGCCCTGATCTAGGACTTCTAGGCTGGGTAGCAAAAGGCTGACACTCAGCCCATGAGGCCTCCAGGACTGAGTTGCATTACTTAACTCCTTGTGGCACCTTCTCCTTATTCAGTTGTTAAATATACTGAGTGACACTTTGGCCTGAGAGCAAAGGCTTCCTTGAAGGGTGAAAAAGCGACAGCAGGGCCAAGGCAAGTCTCAGTGATGGGTGGGAAGTGGGTTAATGGAATCTGATTGAATATTCTATCGGTTAGCAGCTCAAGCCTATTTTTAGCAGGAGAGGAGGCTCCCTCTCTGATCCAGAGTCCCCCAGAGTTCTAGCCATAGGTGGCCATCTCCCTAGGGCCATGAGGCCACAGTGCCTGCTCCTATCTGCCTGCCCCAGGAATGAGCCTGCTCTGTTCCTGGCTCCTAGGCCAGACGTTCATGACTTGCACTTCAAATGCTCCATTTGATGTAAAGCCAAGAATAACCAAAAACCTGGAAACAACAAAGATAATTTTGGAGTCACTTCCTTTGGAACAGCTATATTACTTTGCCTTCCAGTCTTGACTTAATGGCAGCAAGGAGAAGAGTTAAGGCTTCCTCTAACCTCCTGTTGATGTTTGGATGTTTGCGTGTTTGTTTTGTCTTTCTGCACAGATTCCAGCATGTGCTTCTTAAACTCCAAACAAATCTCTGACCAGGCTGCTGTGAATGAGGCTTCCCTCCCACAGCATCATGAAAGCAAACACAAACCCAGGGTCAAGTGCTGCTTTTGTCCCGGGAGTTCTTTCCCACGAGCCCAGTCCTGCCATTAGCATGATTCCCTGCTTTAATGGGGATCTGCGCAGTTCTGCTTAAAGAACTGCTCGGCTATGACTTCCTTACAGTATTAGAGGGAAAAGATGAAACAAGAAAGGTGGAAAGAGGTTAAAAAAAAGCCTCCTACTTACCCTTACCCCCTGTGGCCTGGAGCATCTTCAAGTGATCCACTGTCATTTGCAGTATCTCAGCTTTCTCTAACTTTGCAGACCCCTTCCGAGACAGACAATGAAGTCTTATGAGTCATACAGAAATGCACTTGGCACATCATATGCTGAATTTAGTATGATGGCTTCACATTTCCCTCTCTCTAGAAAACTGTTTAATTCCTTAAAAAAAGTCTTAGTTCTTTCCAAACTTCGCATGAAAGTACTAATCAGCATGTCACATCTATGGTACAGGTATTTGCCACTTCAACTTTAAAGAGTCAAAGACGGCGGGAAATAAGTTATTTTTCTAAAAAAATTATAAGAATTATATTTCTGAAATCACTCCAAGGAAAGTACTACTACTGTAAAAATCTCAGACTTGGTGTTCAGTTTCTACTTTGGTCAATAATATATTTTACAGGAGTTGTTAAACAGTCAAGTACAGTAATCCTGGGGTCAAGATCAGTTGAATAGCTGAATACTAACCCTAGAAGAAGCTAGAATTTTAGAAAACTATTGCTAAGAGTTAGATTATACAAAAATAATACATTCTACGACGTTCTTAAAGTAATTCATAAAAGACCATGAGTTGGCAGAAACCAAAACTAAGTTTTTTTTTGCCCCTAACAGTTACCAGCAGGTGTCACTGTGAATTCCAAAATCTAAACAGAAATGAACTTTAAGAAGCATCAGAAAAACTTAAGAATTTTTGAAGCTTTAAAAACAGTTAATAAAAATCATCTTGCAAATTACTGTAATGTCCCCTTTTTAAAAATAAGGCAACTTCCGAAACCAATTGAAATACAAACATGTCACCTCAAATTTTCTTACGGGGCTTGTGGGTGGCTTCTAATTTCCTGAAAACCCAAAATAATTAAACCAGTGTGGTTTTTTTTTTTTAAATTCTAAGGCTTATTTTGGGCTCTTGTTTTGTGAGAATTATCAGCACCCTTTCCCGGCGAGACTGCCAGGGTTACTCAGTGGCTGTAAGGAAGCCTCTGCGAATCACACAGCAGGCGACTGGGCCAGCTCTGGGGCTGGCAGCCAAGCTCTGCAGAGGGACAGCTTGTGTTTATAGTCACTCACTGCCAAACAGCGGAGGGTTTGCTCTTAAGGCTTGTTTTAAGTCAACATTTAAACAAATCTAACAAACCAAGAAAAAAAAATCACCAATGTGACTGCTTCTCAGCAATCAGGAGACACTTCTGTACTTAAAATTTAAAAACATTGTTAGCATCATTTCCATTTGCAGCCTATTGGATCTGAAAGTGCACCTAATCAAAAGTATAATTCCCATTATATTGAGCTTCTGAAAAGCAGTCTCAGCAGCGTATCAGTGTGCTATCTTTTTTTGTCTTAGGATATATGCACCCCGTGGCATGCCACATCTCGGAGCTCTGTCCGTGTTCAGCGTTTCCCTGAAGATGTCTAAGTAGTTTCAATGAAAGAACTAGTAACTAAGACAGGAGTTCCTGGATAACCTCCAAGGGCTTTAGGGCTTGTTTCATGTTTGCAGATTCATGAAGTAAACAAAAACTGGCATAAACAAACAACTGCTGTCTTGTACCCTGTTTGGAACTGAACTGAAAATATTTCCAGCAAGGACATGTTGCCACAGCTTTTGAGGGGCCCTTAGAAATCTGTGCCATTAACCGCTGTGGCAACTGGAGAAACGAGACTTTTCTAAAACCACAAAGGAAGATTTACATGTTTGCTTTTCTACTTTTCTATGTGCAAAATCTTTTTTTGTAAAGGAATTCTTGAACTCTAAAAAGGGGCACTTATGGCTAATGTAATATTTTCTTAACCAAAGTTCCAAAATAGGCCCCAAATCACACATCATTCTATTTACCGAGGGATTAAAAATGAAAGCAAACATCTTAATAAATAAATTGTGTTAATATTATTATTTAGGATATAGAACCAGAGATGTTACTTCCTGGGCTTTGTTCTCTCTTTTAATTAATGATTACGTTTTTTACCAGTTGAAGGAAAAGTTATTTCACATATGATATATTCATGTTCTTTTTTTTTTTTTGAAGAATACTACATACAGAACAGTTTTAAACGAAACCACTACTGGTATTCATAGAACAGAGAAAGCATGCACATTGTTACCCTTAAGGGGAAAATAAGCTAAAGAATGGAAATGTTTTTTCAACTTCATGATGGATTATGTTTTTAATAGTTTTGCCACAACAAAGCATTTTATTGAAATAGCTGCTCTGCGCCCGATCAGGGCACATACACCATTATTTTAATGAGCTTTAACAAGAGCCCAAATTCCCAGAGGAGAGAATCAGATTCTTTGAGCTTTCTGGGGAGGTGGGTGGGGGGTAGCTTACTTGCTTTTCAAAAGCGGTTGGCACCAGTCGTCTCAGCTCAGATAAACTGTTATTTATCCGATCCCGACGCCTTTTCTCTATAATCTAGCCCAAGGAGAGCAAAACAAGAAAAGTTTATGAATAAAGAGATGATAAAATTACAACACAATGGAAAACCACAACTGTTCCACATTATGCTGGCTTACACGAAACAGGAAAAAAAAAAACCGTCACATACCCCTCTTCTTTTCTTTCTTGCCATAATTTGAGATGATGTTGTTGGAGAATTCGGTCTAATCACGGAGCCAGCACTTTGCCTGTGAAAGAAACAGAGCCATCAGGTGCTCTATTAACATAACAGAGGCTTCTTCTGGGTACTCAAGTACTGGGAGGGATTTCGGGTTCATGCCCCTATTATTGGATTTTTAGTTCTTCAGTCTCAGCCGACTGTGCCCTCAGTTCTGCCTTTTCTCAGGAATGGCGCCTTTAGTTTTTTTTTTTTTTTTTTTTTTTTAAATGGGGCAATCCAGACGCCAAATGTATTGGGAAAAGTGTCCTTAAACAACTTAACTTAAACAAACTTAAACTTTGCGTCTCTAAGTAAAATAATTAGGGACACTTAAGGTGGTAGGTCAGACACATACTGGTCCTTCCTAGTTCTCCTCATACATGTTTTAAAGAGTCAACTAATCTCCTTTTCAGAGCCTCCTCCGACTTCCTGTCACAAACAAAACAGAGTATTTTTCAAAATAAGCATCATAGGAAGCATCACGATCAACCTGTCATCACGGTATCAGTGTTATCCCTAACTGCAACCTGGAAAATAAATCACCTTCCTATTTCAAAACTTCAGTCAGTCCTGTCTCACAGCAGGAAAAAAACGACACATTTGATGTTTCATATACTCATGTCCTAACACCCTGAATTATATAGGCCACAGATAGGGAAATTAAAATCAGATTTAGGGTTAGGTAAATGTTTTGCTTTGAAAATGAAATCCACCGCTTTCAACCCAAGCTTAAATCTCTAAAAGATGCAATTCACCTTTGACAACTATTTTTATATTGAAAGTCCAATGCACTTCATTGGGTGACACAACTTTTACACTGCTTTCTGGTCTGTGTCTCTTTCACGATAGACTAGTTCAGGATACTAGTCTCTGGATGGCCTCCTACGCTTTGTGTCTTACTATTCGTCCTCTTTCATTTTAGAAATGCTGCCGACGCCAGGTTTCTATTACCTCACGTTCTCGCTTCTGGATCTTATTTCTGAATTAAGTACCCACTTCACCCTCACCCTTCTCCGGGTTTCACCTTTCACTGGACATCAGACAACTTCCGTTTCTTAAAGATGACACAACATTTTAACAATCAGATACTTCATAAAAAACGTTTCTCGTATCTTTTTGCTCTTGCGGTTTTCAGGCTTTGCTTTGCCAGTAGCAGAAGAAGGGTAAGAAAGAAAACCAGTTTCCCAAAGGCAGAGAGAATTTCACTGTTTGAGTGACAGCTGCAGATAAATAATTAAGGTGCTCCTGGGGATGCCAATTAGAAGCAATTATCATCTGACCCGCCTGGGCTCAGAAAGGCCTCGGCCACCTCCCTCTGTCACAGCAGAGTGGAGGCTTCGCCTCTGTGATCCCACGCCGACGACGATCCTTTTCCAGGCCGGCGACCAAGCGGTCAAAGAAAGGGCGCGCGATCGGATCCTGACGTCCGCTACACACTTGCTGGACAGACGGGCCCAGTTCAACCCACCAAGCCCCGACCCCGAAGAATGCTTTCTTTTTTAAAAAAAAATCTATGTCCCACTTTAGCTGGTCTAAAAATACAAAACCAAACCGCTTTGCTTTCCTGCTCCCCTATTTTGGAAGCGTCCACTAAAGCATAGATCGAGCGGCGGGAGCGTCACGCGTGACCGCGAAACTCACTGTCTCTTCCCGTCGCCTCCCCCGCGCTTCCCGCCGCAGCGGGAATGAAACCCACGCCGCCTGCTCCACCCCGCCCAGGCTCCCGGGCGCCCCCGGCCCCACGCTTCCCGCGCACACCCTCCTCCTCCCCACGGCTCGCCGCAGATCGGGGCGGCACGCCCGCGTCCCACGAGCGAGGCCCTGCGCTCACCCCGAGTAGTTGTTCTCGCTCCCCACGTCGATCGTCTCGTCCATGTCGCTCTCCGAGGTCGTCTCGTCGCATGGGCGCTTCATCGCGCCGCCCCTCTCCGCCTCCTTCTCCGCCGGGACCCGCGCGGCGCAGCGCGGCGCCGTCGCCTGTCGCCTCCTCGCCGCTCTTTCCCACGCCGCAGCCCCGCGCTGCCGCCAGAGCTGGCGCAGGCCACGCCCCCACTGCACAAGGCACCGCCTCCCAGGGCGCCGGCGTGGCTCTCTATTGGCTGAGGCTGAGGGGCGGGGCCTCACCGGCCAATCCCCGCCGCTCTGCTGGGGCCGAGGCGTGGGAACGCGACCGCGCACCTGGGACCCGCGAGCAGAGAGCGGGCTGGGCGAGGCGGTGGCGAGCCGTCGCGCGGCTTCCGGCTGCAGCCCAGGACGGGGGGCTGGCGGAGTGCAGAGCTGGGTGCGGGCTCCGGATCTCCGGCCGCAGGCCTTCGCTGGCTCTCCCGGGAGCCTCAGGGCCCGGCCCCGAGCGTTGGCGGCGCCGCGGCTCCGACCTTCTGGTCCTCGGCCGCGGGGTTGCGATAGAGGACGCCCTAGGCGGACTGCGGCCGGCGTTGTCTGCTCCGGTGGTGGGAAGGACTAGAGCAGGCAAGCGCAGAATCCGGGACGCAGTGTCAGAAGGCCTTAAGTTCCAGATGCTTGGGCTTGGCGCAGCCAAATAAGTTCCTCAGTTTCTTCTCCAGCCCCCTTATCCCCACCCCCACTCCCCGAGAGCTCAATCGCAGCGGGACAGTTACTAGGATACGGGACAAGAAGACGCGCGCTGGGACCACGAGGGTGTTTCCTAGAGCACCACGAGTGACCAGTCATCCTCGGCGCCGCGGACGGCGTGGGCTGTGTAAACTCCGCGTGCGCTCAGCCCTGGTTCCAAGCTGCTCTTTCCGTCTTCGTCCTGGGGATTTTGCAACCGGCTCCGCAGATTTGGCTTTTCAGAGAGCAAGACCGCGGGACCGCGGGCCGGGCTGGTTGGGGTCGGGCCAGAAACCCAGGCGTGGCGCCCGGGCAGCTTTGGGCTCTGGGGGGAGGAGGACTTCTTTCTGTCTGCACTGTCTCCCAGCGCGCGCGTCACACCGGGTCACACCGGGAACCTGCCTCGCCCGTCCACCCCATTCTCTCCCCACGCGGGACCCGTGGGACAGGAAAGAGCAGGGAAAAAGTTAGATCCGGCGGGGGTCCTGACCAAAGCCGACGCCCTGCACCTGGCGTGTTAGACCCTCACGAAGGCACGAGGCCCGGTCCCCACCAGTCGTGGTCTCTTCGGTGCCTTCGGTGATCGTGTACACAGAAACCCGACACGCTCCAATCTGACTTCTGAAACACAGCCCCGGGCGGGTCCGGCGGGGCGGGGTGGGGTCAAGGCGTGGGCCACAGGGACCCCCCCCCCTTCTCTGCAGCTTCGGGCGAAGCCTGGCAGGGCGGGGGATGGGGATCCAGACCTTCTGCGTGCTCCCATGGTGCGAGCACCTGCAGGTGGGGAACCCACGCCCGCGGACGCCTCTCCCTACGTGCGCAGCGGGGGCGCTGGTAACTGCGAGCCCAGCGCTGGCGAACGCGCGCGGCTGGGCGGGCGCGGACTCACTGCGGGGGGGCCCCCTCCTGCCGGCTAGCACGTTTCTCTGAAAGCAGAAGCTCCAATGTGCAATTAACGTTTGCCACGCGAGCAAATTAGCGGGCGCCTTCCAAACGCCGGAGGCCAAACCTGAAATCATCATTCTCACTCTACTCGTGTATTTAATTATAATGATTGCGAAAAATTGCAGAGGGAAATGGTTAGCTTGCAATAAAGTAGCAACTGGTTGAAGTTTTCTCATATTTGTCTTTGAAGACTTAACCGCGGTCTGGAGCATAAAAAAAGATACAGCAGCGGCGTTTGAAAATACGGATTTAAAGCCGCTTAAAGATTTTTTTTTAGTAAAATGGGCCATGTGTTTTCTCAGAGTTCAGGACAGTGACGCATGGCAAGCACTGCATGTTTGGTAAATAAGGAATGGGGCGAAAGACAGCGTTTTGGACACTAGCATGTGTTACATTTATCTACCTTTAACATATTTAGCCCCAATTCGCTGAGTTTTTCTTATTAGATCTTATACTGCTTTCAAGTGTCATATGTATGGGCCCGCTGGTTGGGCGTCTAGTCTGTCTCGCGGCCTTGTGTCTTGGGTCAAGAGAAACACCGAGGGCGGACAACCTTTCAAAGCACCCTGGTTTATTTAAAAACCTGTGGTCCAGGCACGGTGGGGGTGGGGGTGGGGGTGGGGTGGAGTTGGGATTGTAGGGGTGGCGTGAGCAAAGGGTTGGAGAGTGGGAGAAAAGGAGAGAAAAAAGAAGAGGGAGGGAGGGAGGGAGAGAGAGAGAGAGATTGAGATTGAGATTATTTGAAGTCTCATCTCTCCCCTGCGACATCCTTTTCAGGAAAAGTTGGTTGAAGGTTTACTGACAACCGGGACACACGAAAAGATGTCCGCGCAGAGCAAACTGCAGTCCTTTCCTTGCTTTTTAAAAGATTGAAACAATGAGATAATTAGACCGATGGATGGGGATGGGTGGGGGTGCGGGAAGAGCTATCCTAGAATTCTTTAGGAAAGTCCAGATCTCATGGGACTGGCGGAGGGGAGACCCAGTCGTCTCCTGAAACTGATCATCTTGCCGAGTTTGGGATTTTTTTTCAACTCAGTGGGTGAAGATGAGGCGCGCGGTGCAGAGATCTGGAAGTCAAGATTCAGTGAGGTTTTGCTGTTCCCTCCCTAGAGCTCGCACCCTACCTGTTTATTATGAAGTTAGGTAAGTTAGGTGATCTTGACCACATCTCACCTTGTCTCACCTATTTTGAACAAAGTGATTGCTGCGATTCAAAAATTTCTCTCGCAGAATTTTGGGAACGAATCAGGGACCTTTTAGAACTTGTCTTGCTCTGCTTCTTTCTTCATTCGAGCCCTCTAATTTTTCAAAGATCAGTTGCCACGCTCTCTAATGCTTCTCTGATCACACTGCAACGCTACTTACAATTAAAAATCATCAGCCAGTGGTTGGTAGCTTTGTGAGGTCAGAATGTCATCGAGGCATGTCATCGCTTTAACAAAACATTTAAACCAGTGGAAGAAGGGCAGTTTTCTTATTTAGAGACCACGGTAGCCTGAGGAACCTAGATACAATTAATTCAAGCTGAGAAGTATAATATTTTGCCCCTCTTTTAAAGTTGTACTTTTTTGCCTGGATTTCTCTTGCAAATAGACCTGAGCTAGTCTAGTTGCAGGTTTTGAGGCAGGTGATAAGCACTTGCGATTTGGGTTGTCTCTGCTGACTCCAAGGCTATTGTGCCCTAGCAACGCCTCAGAGCAGAGCATGTGAGCGCGCTGTGTGGGCAGTGGTGGCCAAGTCCTTGTCAATACCTCTCCCACCATCAGCCTGCAGCAGTCGGCCACTGTAGGGTCAACAGTGTGACACACGTTTGCAAGCCAGGAAAGCAAAACAGCACTATTCAGGCCCACCAGCCTCGAAGCCAGCTCAGAGAGTGTGCTGCTTGGTGCTTTTCAGGGATTCCTGCCTGGTGGAGGCACGGCCTGTGTCGCATTTCTTGGCTTGCTCTAGTAGATACTGCCGGCCTGTTACATCAGAGGCTCCAAGGGAGGAAACCTAAACCCCTACACCCCCTTCCATGGGCTGGCAGGGTTTTAAATTGATCTCTGTTGTTAAGGGACAACTTACTGGAAAGCGTTTATTTCCTGGTGCTTTTAGTGTTTAGGGCACTCCCACGCTTAGTGGTTCTATTGCAGGAGCCCAGAGAAGAGGAGTGTGCAGTAAGTTGCCAGCTGTCCCATGCATCCCGCGAAGCCAGCAGCACCAGGGTTCCAGCACTCACCGCACTCTTTGCAGCCTTAAACTGGCAGGGGCAGCTTTTCTTTCAGGGAAACACCCTGTGTTCTTCAGGGTGGTTTCACTGGCGATATTTCACCCCTCTTTTATGGGGTGGAAGTGAGATGTGTTCTCAGAAACGATGACACCTAGGTGGGTACCCAGGAGATGGCTTGGGAGGAAGGTCTTGTTAAAATTCATGAATGCTTCCTTTGCTTTTTTCCATAAATATTTAGACTTTAAATATATTGGAATAATAAAGTAGAAATCAATGAACATTATTTGCAAGCTGTTAAAACAAGGAGAGTGCAGTCTCCTGAGGTGTGAGCAGGAGGGCATTTACTAAATGGGCTCGTGGTTAGGCGCAAGACTTTCTGGCAGGAAGTTTTTAATTTTTATAGTCAGAAAAGTGGAAGCACATAACTTTTCAAAGAGAAAACTTTACCCTGTCACTAGCTTCAAAAAGAACTTTTCCGTTACCTTGACTGAAGGCTTGAAATTGATTGTGATTTTTTTTTTTAGTCTTTTTGAGACAGGCTCTCACTATGCAGTTCAGGCTGGCTTTGAGCTCACTTTGTAACGCAGGCTGGTCTTGAACTGGCAACAATCCTCCTGCCTCAGCCTCTTGCCTCAGCCTCCTGAATGCTACAGGCATGTGCCACCATGCCTGACTTGATTTTGATTATTTAAAACAATTATTTCTTTTGTCAAAACTTTTCTCCTCATTCTATCAAATATAACATGAGGGCCGGAGATATAGCTCAGTGGCACAGTGCCTGCCCAGCAAGAGCAAGGTTGTGAGTTTGATTCCTGATACAAAAAAAAAAATTATAACATGAAAAAAATAGCATCAAGATGGTTCATAAATGGGGGCAATAGTTTGTCTCCTGTTAGGTGAATAAACCATCTACCAAGTTGTCAAGATTAATTAATCAACATTAACAGGGCTGTGGTCTATAGTGTTCCAAAAAAAATTATGTGAATTCTCTAAAGAAACTTTCTGTATCAGTTTCAGGAAAAAATAAATAAATCAAAGATCCCAGAATCTGGTTGGTTGATATTACTTGATGAAAATGAGAGAACCAGACAAGTGCTTGATATTTTCAAGTGCAATGGACAAATTTAGGTCTAAAAGTATTTGCCTACGGAATGCAAATGAGCATCCACATTTTCTCCACACTTTTATTAGAACATTTTTATTAGATATGCGTGCCTTTGTGTCGCCATCTTAGTTTTGAACTGGCAGGTAATCTCTTAAAAAAAAAAAGCAAAGCCTCCAACTGCCTAGATTAGAAATCAGAGCTTGCTTATTTTAGATTTACTGTGGGAAAAAACAGGCTATTTTTAATCTTCATCTTGTAAACCTATTGGAATACATACTGAAAACATAGAAAAATAGCAAATTTTGTTTGTTTTGTTTTTTTCCTTCCTGGACTAAATTTTTTCTAGCAGATAAGAATTCGAGGAGTTCTTAGTACTTGTTAATTGAAAAGGCAAAGCAAAGAAAGACTTCTTTTTCTGATGTTAGCTTCAAAATAATTTATAGCATAATAATATATTGGATCATTGGACTGTACATATTTTTAGAGACAGATTTTGCTCTTATGTCCACTGGGTTGCTGGAATAAATGCTTTAATGAGAACTGAAATAGCGTCAAAGCAGTGCACTCTTTGGAAGCAGCACTGCTGCTGCTTAACTGAGCCCAGCAGGCTTGGCTGAGTCCTGGGGAGGGGGCTGTGGGGGTCAGAAGGGCCTGCTGCAGGCTCCTGTGCTGCGGGTGACCCAGGGTGCCACTGAATTATGAATCGAAACTCATGGCACTTGTCAAGGCAGGCGGTTGGAACTTTACTAGAGTAAGAGCTTTAACAGGGCCATTAAAAGGTCTAAAAGTAGAAGACAAAATAGGCATAGAAAATAGCAAGCAAATCTAAATGACATGTATGGCCTTACACGTGTATCACCATCATTCTGCACAGGGAAGTGTTTGCATATAGATCCAATTTAAGAAGCACAAAATAGGTAAGAGGCTTGGCTGCTCCTTCTCCAGGCCTCAGCCAAGCCTGCTGGGCTCAGTTAAGCAGCGGCAGTGCTGCTTCCAAAGAGTGCACTGCTTTGACTCTATTTCAGTCCTCATTAAAGCATTTATTCACCAGCAACCCAGTGGACATAAGAGCAAAATCTTTCTCTAATCTTTCTATGACATGGTTGTTAGTATCCAAAAGGTTATGGTAAAATCCGGTATGGGCCAGTAGCTCGACTCAGAAAGGAAAATGTTGCATTTTGTAGTTAGACATGATTTGCAAAGTGGTATTTATACATCGTAAAAATTTTGGGGTGTTTATTTTTGAAAATTGCAGTCACTGTATTTTGGTTTATTTTAGAAATCGTAAAACCTTCTCCTTTGTCTGTTCCATCATCTACATTTTATAGAAGTTTCTTTATGTGTGCAGGTTTAAAAATATAGGCCCTCAGGAAATCAGGCTTTAGTATTTCAGACCCTTTGGTGTGTGGGAATGGGATTGTTAAGGAGGGTTGGGAGAGTGATTTTCTCTGGTGTTTATTTAGATGGAGCATGAGAAAGATCATGTCCTCTTTCCATGAACCCGTGACGCGTTGCTACGTGAGCTATATTTCTTGTGTGCTTCGATTCTGGTTGGGATAACAAAGGCTCCAACAAAAATTAAAATTTCTTTGCATACATTTAATGTTTTGCAGTATGAATTGGGAAGAGAACGTGCACACTTTTACAGTGAAGCACTTTGTCCTTAGAGAAATGTGCAGCTTCAGAACATCCTGGTTGGACGTAAACACTAAGTGATGGGTGAGAGGGTCGGACAGTGAAGGCCAGGAGCACAGAGAGAGTCACCGTCAGTGCATGTTTGTTAGTCACTGCTCGGGTTTTCAGACTGGCCTTTTCTGCATGTGTTCATCCTCCCTTCGAGGCCACTGAGGTACTGAGCACCTACTTTGAGCAATGTTTCCTGCTAAGCATTGTGGTTGAGAGATAGTGAACAAGAACCTCGCTCTTTGGAAGCAGCAAGGAAAATAACATGGGACTAAACAAACGACTGTCTTGCAGAGAGAATTTGAGGCCCAGGTACACGGAAAAGCATGTGCTCTGGCCACCGAGAACGAGGAGGTTCGCTTTTGAAAGCAGAGCTCAGGAGTGGCAGCCCCAGCGTTTCTGACTGTTTTAGTGACAGCAGTCTTGCTGCATAGGTGGTGGGTGGCCCTAGGAGTTTTACATTCAGGCTTCCTTTACTTAAGCACATTGTTTTTCCATGGAAATTATTTTTATGGGATGTCTTCGCACAGTTCTTATAAATTATGGGAAGGGGTATCCACTTCCTTAGCTATCCTTAGGTTATCTTCGAGTTCTGGGAAACAGCGGCATTTGATGGACAGAACAGCTGCGATTTTGGGGGGGTCTTTTTGAGACAGGGTCTCGATGTGCAGGGCCTTCAACTTGCTTTGTAGCCCAGGTTGGCCTCCAACTCACAGTGATCCCCGCCTCAGACTCTGGAGTGCTGAGATTACGGGCGTGCACCACTACATCCGGCTAATAGCTGCAATTTTAAATACACCTTCTTGGAAGGCGCCCAGCACTTGCAAAGGCGTGGGAAGGGGCTGAGAGTGTGAGCGTGCTTAGGGAGGGCTGGGTGAGCCTCAGGTGGGGCGTGGGCACTGGGAGGAAGAGGGGCGAGGAAGGGCTTGTCTTGGAAACGGAAGTCAGGTTTAGGCAGGTCGGGGAAGCGCCGGTCATCTTCTTGGAGTCTTTTGCGAGCCACTGGAGGCTCAGAGAGAAGTGACATGTCCAGAGCCGATATTCATTACAGACACGGGTCAAGTTTCTTTTTTGTCCTGCTATTGTCACTAAGTCAAATTGGAAACATTACAGTCCAAGAAAAAAGAATCAGGGTAATTTGTCTGGGGAAATGGGATTGTTACGAATATGCTTTGTTACTCACACAAGTTGTTTGGCCACTAAAAGGTGCTTCGGTGTTGGATGCTGGGTGTGGCCCGGCGGTTTGTGTGTTGAAAGCTTGGTCTGCAGTTTGGGGCACCTGGGAGGGTGGTGTCACCACCAGGAGGTGGGGCCCAGAGGGAGGCAGTGAGGGCATGGGGGGCGCCCTTGAAGGAAATGTGGGGACCCCAGCCCTTCCTGTCTCTCGTTTGGCTCCCCAGCCACCGTAAAGTGCACAGAGCTCTTTGCCACGTGCCCTGCCGAGGTGCCCACGGCTGCTGCAGCCCGGAGAAGCTTCCACAACTGCGAGCCGAAGAGGTCTCCCTGCCCTGCGGGCTGTTCGTGGTTTTATTTATTACGGCAACAATATACCGACAGGCAGCAGAAGAAGCTCTCCGTGGTGGGACCTTAGGTGCTCATTGCACTGAATTGGCTTCACTGGGTTTACTTAAGCTGACCTTATTCAGGTGAAATAAACAAACAGTATCTGCTCTGAGGGGTACTCGCATAATTACGCCAGGACTTCTACGTCCACATGTACTGATTGGTTTGGAAATCTATCCCACCAGAGTTAAAACTGGAATCCAGTGATACTCTCCGTGATTTCAAGAGATCTTTCTGAAGTGAGTTTTCACCTTCATTGACTTCGCAGTAACTCGTGGCACAGGAATGCTGCCCGCTATCCCTGGATTTATCCAGATTTAATGCTTTGAGCCAAAGATTGGGTTATGATTGTTTCCTGCTACTTTCTTGCCGAAGGAGAGGTTATATAGTTACTTTTGGGAAGGGTATCTAATAAATAAACACTCAAAGACTTTAAACTCATGTTCTTTATTTTTTTTATTTTAAAAAAAGCAAAATAGAAAAAAGGGTAGAAATGATACAGAATTCCAAAAAAAGTGGGAAATTAACAATAATGTATTGCGTATCATTATCTTAGAAGTAGTTGTTCAGGTTACAAGATTTAGGCACATACAAAAATCAAACAATGAGAGGACAAGGCTCCCTTCTTTATTTATGAACACACAGTGTTACAACCTTCCCCCAAAAGGCACTGTGCAAAGGAAAATCACTTGCCTTTAAATGTCAAATATTCAGTCAACGACCAGCAGTGATGCTTACTAAAGAGGTAAATGCTGGACAGACTGAAAACTCTGGTTTCCTTTAGTCACTCCGTGGTAGATAAGAGGTAAACCGAGCTCCTATCAGCCAATTAAAGTTAACAGGGAGTGTGCATGTCGAATCAGAGAGGCTAAGCTGCAGCTCTGAGGACTTATCATTTGAAATTACTTTATTTGCAGCTTTAATCCACAAATCAGTCACTGCAGGAGCTCTTCAGGGAATCCCAAAGCAAGGCAGTCCCGATTCTCACCCTTGGGAATTCACGGTTCAGAGACTGACACCATGGCTGGCATTTCCGCAGCGCTTGCTACGTGCTGGCACTTTGTTACTTAGCCCTCCTGGGACCTCCGTCCCATATTTTTATTTTACGGGTGATGGCTCAGGCCTGGGGAGGTTGAGGGCTCAGGTTTCTTGGGTCTTCAGGCGCTGGGTCAGGTTCAACCCCGGGAATCTGTCTAAGCTGTGCTTTCCCCTGTTCCAGGACTTTGCTTCCCAGAATCATCCGTGCGGCTCAGACACGGACTGGGCGAAAGGTAGACGTCACACACGGATGCACAGAAATGTGTTTCCCGCAGGCCAGGGATGAGTGTGGCGTCTGGGGTGCCAAAGTGTCTTCTCACAGAAACTCTATAGGTGACGCTTGGTAATCTGTTTTCTGATCTACCCCAGCCTCATGGCAGGACCGAGGCAGGTTGGTGATTAAGAACCTAGGGTTTGGAATCAGACAGCAGGAAGATCAGTCACCCCTGGCACAATCACTGGCTGTGTGACAGGCTCACGGGAATACAACCCAAAGGCATCACTGACATCTAACAACAGGGTAAAGAACAGATGCACGGCACATGCGTAGCAACATGCTCGACAGGCAGAAAGTCAGGTCCTCACAAATCCTGGCTCCTGAAAATAGGGGACTGTCATGGATTAGAAACTGGTGGTCAACTTAACAGCAGTTGAATTAAATCAGCATGGTGCTGAGCATAGATGTTCTACCTGAGGAAAGTTGCCAGCCTAAATAGAGAAGTGGAGAAGGAGAAGGAAGGCGTTGTAGGTTTCTCTAAGTGTTGCTGTTTGAGCCGTTGGTTCTCCTGGAGGAGCTCGTCATGACTAGCTTCCCCAGTGTGAGTTTGACCATTGTCATCAGAAGAGCTCGGGACCTTGTTGGTGAGAATGGCTGTGGTTCACTTTGCAGGAGCTCTGGTCCTTATGTCAAGCATCGCTTCCTAGCTCCGGAGGGGAAGACGTGTGCCATTTAATCTCCAGGAGAAACTCATCATGCTGGCTTTCTGCATGTCCTCGACTGTTCTGGCATCAGAGGAGCATGGGACCTCCGTGTCGCTGAGGATGGCCATGGTACTTTTCAGGACAGCCCTGGTCCTTATTTTGAGCATGACTTTTTGGCTCCAGTGTGGAACGCTCCACCTACCAGCACAGCTCCTTCACCCTGCTGGCATAGACTTCCTAGTTTCCACCACTGACCTTTGGGCCTTCCCAGTGCGGATCCGTAACAGAGACTGGAGTGAGTCCTTCTTGTGGCTCTAGACCTCCAGCTGGACTCATGGGAGGCACTGTCATGGGCTCTAGGTTTTCATCTGGACTCATATAAGATGTTGCTGTGGGATCTAGGCCCTTGGCTGAATACTCTGTGTTTTTAGTGTTGTGGACAGACTTCCTGCACTTTCTTGTGTTTTACTCTGGGTGACCATCCTAAAATAATATTATAGATTCTGTGTCCTGATTCTAATTTTTCTCACAACCCCCAATTACAACAGGAACCAAGTTCCCTGATTATTTTTTTTTTTTGCTTCTTTTTAAAACTCTTTTAAAATGACTTCTATTTTACAGTAACAATACATATTCTTTGCAGAAAAACTAGTAAATTATGTTAGCGTAAGAACGCTGTCACTGCCATTTAAACCCGACAATCAAAGCTCATCAATTTTCTTCCTGGTTCTCATGGTCTGCTTCCTACACGCAGCTGTCCTTCCAGGAACCATCACACCGTGTCGCTTGTGAAGCTCCTCAGACAAGCCCGGCACAGAGCGCTCTGTCAGCAGGCCGGGGCTGGAGTTACCTGGGGCCTGCAGGTCCACCCGTACATCTCAGCGACCGTCAGGGTCAGTGCTGCCGGGGAAACGTCCCAGCCCACGGCCCACACTGGTATTTGCCACCTGTAAGTGTGCTCCACAGAAGTGGCTCCTCTATCATTTCCGGAGCTTTGCTCGTGGAAACAGTCTCCTGTGGATAAGAAATCCAGGACACTTTAGCATCTTTCAGACGTGCTCTAGTAGGTCCTGCAAACGCTGTATGTACGTGTCATGGTGGGAGAAGCATTTAGATGCACCCTCCGAGCCTCCCTCAGAGGCTGCAGGGACCTTGCGGGAACAGGAAGCAGTGAGGCGTGGATTCCCTGCTGTGCACAGTCTGCCTTGGGGCTGGCCAGCCCTGCGGACACCTCTGCTGGCTCTGCTGCTAATGAGTAAAAGATGTGCTAGTCTTGCTAAACAGCTATCTGTGATAGGAGCTACCTCAATTCTAAGAATGTCGATTTTGATAATTAATTCTGCGTGCTGTATATCCAGCTCCACCCTGAGGTCTGGGGTGGAGTCGTTCAGTACACTGTAACAAAGAAATAATCCCAAATTGACCACAGTCTGATATTCACATTAAATGGTGACTAAGGGGGCTCAGGAGTTCGCATCAGAGGAGAACATCGCTGGGGAATGATCTCGTGGGATTGGGCCCCCACATAGATGGGAATAGCATACTGCAAACATGTACTAATAAAAAGTCAAAACTGAAAAAGTGTGTGCCATGACTGCTAATATATGTTACATTGTATGCCTAAATTTTTATTTCATTTCATTTGATTATAATTCTAATTTGAGTCTCATTTGTATAAATAGTGATCCAAAACAGCAGCGATGAATACTTTTGGGAAAAAAGCCATTACTTCTGTAAGTCTAAAGGAAATAATATGCATATTATTTATTTAAATCTTTACCGGTGCCTTTTAGACTATCATTTATAGTATTTCTACTTATACCATGGTGGTGCTGTATAACTGATAAAAATACCAAGTATATTCAATATTTCCGGAGCTATCATTTTTTATCTTTTAGGATTTCTTACATCTTATGTGCCCTTGATCAGTCTTTCAAAAGAGCCGGGCGTGGTGGTGCACACCTGTAATCGCAGCACTCAGGAGGCTGAGGCAGGAGGATTGTTACAAGTTCAAGACCAGCCTGGGCTACAAAGTGAGCTCAAGGCCAGCCTGAACTGTGTAGTGAGACCCTGCCTCAAAAAGACAAAAAACAAAACAAAAACATACCAAAAAACAAAAACAAAAACACCGAAACAAACAAAAATCTTTCAAATGGGGAAGCAAGTTAATTGTTTTGTTGTTTGCTTGACAGGCATTTTTGAGGGGCAGGTAGAATGATGTAGAGAATCTTTAGTTTCCAAAACTTAGCACTGTCCCTGGTATAACAAGTAATAAATTA
>PVJX010019641.1:14218-34671 GCA_004027295.1 Dolichotis patagonum | reverse complement strand
TCTGGTCCACTGATGGCCGTCACATAGGAAATCTCAGAGCAGCCATCTCCCTCCATGAACTGTGAAAAACACCCAGGCAGGCCAAGTTTGTTTCTCAATTAAGTTTACTTCCCCTGAACAAGAATCTGTGACAGCTTCCCTGAAGATATCACCTATGGAATTAATAACAATAACAACAACAACAACAACAACAGCAAAAATTTGGCCTAGAGTTTAAAATCTTTGTTTATGGGGTCCTATCTTGCCTCGCCAGATTTAACTCTCACAATCCATTTACAAGAACCTCTTGCTTTAATTAGCTCAGACTCTAATTCCTTCCCCTAAATCATGTGTGTTCTCCCATCCATCTATGCCCAGCTATTGTCCATTTCTTGGGCTTGTTTTTTCCTTCCTCTTTGAAAGTCATGAAGCTACTGAATGAAGGTCAAAGCTAGCGTTCAAACCCAGCCATCTCGCAGTAGAATCCAAACCTGTCAGGCGGAGTCTCAGGGTCAGCACCGCTAGCACCTTCAGGAGCATCCATCCATCTATGGACGGCAGGACCGTGGCAGCAGCTACCTGCACCGTGCACTGTCACCAGGATGTCACTGTTCGCTGTCCTGCCTCCCAGTGTAGGAGGCCACTGCTACTCGGGATGACTGGAATTGTCTTGAGTTCGTGCTTAGAGTCAGCTCCTGTGTGCATTTGATTCTTCTGGTGAAATTGTGGGCTGTGGAGACATTCCAGGGCTCTGAGAGTGAGCAGGACAGTTGCACTCCCAGCTCTTTCCAAGGTAGCTGGAGAATGCAGCAAACTTTCAGCTTCCTGAGGCCATTGCTTTGTCCACGCAGTGATACAAGGTCAGTACCACAGTGCTAAAGATCAAATGAGAAAGTGCAGAGCTTTATTTCTTAAACTAAAGGAATAATTATGAGTGAGAAAACCATTTGTATGTTCATAATCTCCTTAGGATGTTTCACTTTTATCAAAAGAAGAAGTAAATTGTCTTCTGATCACATGGAAAAAGAGCGTATCAAAAAGCATCAAGACTCACTGCACTAAGTTGAGACATTTCACAGACAAATACATGGGAAGGGTTATAGCCTTCAAGGGCATTTTGTGTTAAAAACAAAATTATAGATTTTCTTTGCAGTCTGAAGTAACATATATGGCACATTAAGTTCTGGGTGGTTTGGGTCAAGTGGTTGATCTTGTGATAATAAACCTTGCCAGCTTGAGTTGGATAATTATTTCAAGTTCTAAGAAAAGTCTTGGTGCTTTTGTGTATGACACTTTTCAAGGCTATTTTCTTAAGGAATCTTTTCCATTATGATACCATAAGCCAATAAGCAAATTTGTTCTATAGAAAAAGTTTGTTTTATAGCCAAACTTTCAAAGTTGAAAATGAAACCATACACCCACGTCATTGTTCTTATTTCAATTTTAGCATGGAAACGAAGAGCTCTCTCTAGGAAAGTCCAGATGAAATGGTTTTACTTTTAAATTTCAATTAGAACAAAAATCCAAATCAGGCTTTGCGATTTACATCGACCTTTGTCTCATGATCACCAGATGCCTCAGGAGACTATCAAGTGTAGCCAGCGTTAACCGGCAGCAAGCGACATAACTCACATCTATGACTTACTCAAGGAGCTGGTTGCACAAGAGGGTCCCTAAAGGGAAGAGTTCTTGCCTTTTTACCAGTATTAGCTTCAGTTTCTATGGAAACTGCACATCCTGTTTTGCTGTTTGCATTAGATGGCTTTAGATTTATTAAATAGAGATTCAAACAGTTAAAACTAATAGTAAGAGTCTTCTTCGAGTATAACATCACATAGACATTTTTACAGATGAGTTAATAAAACATTTTATTACAGGAGGCTATGCTGATGTAAAGCATCAATTGTAACTACAGACTGTGTTTTAAAATAATAACATCGAAGCTCAAAGGAGGAAATGATGGATTAAAATTATTAACTCATTTAAAATTATTAGAATTAAATATACCAGTAGAAAAATCATCAAAGAATGAATGAAACCAGTATGTCTGTGTGTGGTGTACACACACTCATATCTATATACGCATGTGTATTTAAATATGTAAATGGAAAATTAACATAAATGTATTTGAGATTTGTATATATATATAATATATATAAGTACCTACAGCTAACAGACATAAAATGCATTCAGCCTCACCAGTTATCAAGCAATACAATTTCTAAAAGTCAAATATTGCTATTTACCTCTTGATAAGCCAAGATAAAAACCCAGGGTAGAAAAACTGTGGAGAAATCAGCATCAAATGGAAATGTTGATGAGAGGAATCTGTCACTCGAGGTTTTAAAGTCTGATTTACATGCAAATGTGTATATGGCTTAAACATATGCAAGATTCTTTAAACAGAAATTTCAATTCTAGGAAATGTACCTGCGGACTGAAGAAGAGATAGTCTAATAAGAATATTTGTCAGAAAACTGATTGTGGTGGAAAAATAAACAGTTTGGATAGAAAGATAATACGTGTTGTTGGGAAATTGTGCACATCAACCATGCTCCAGGAGAGAGTTACGCTCCATCTACTTCCCCTCATCACTGGAACCCAGATCCCAGCACCAGGCCTGATGTTCAATAGTAGTTGTGGAATGAATTTAGTGATGATATTGAACCACCCCTACCTGGAAAGATGTTTGTGATATGAAAAAAAGTGATAGAATATAATATAAAAATGTACTCTTTTTTTAAATTTTAAAAATCATCACTGTAGCTGATGCGATGGTATCTGCCAGTAATCCTAGCACTTGGGAGGCTGAGGCAGGAGAACTCTTCAGTTAGAGTAGCTTAATGAGACCTGTCTCAAAATTAAAAATACAGTGACTGGGGATGCAACTCATTGGTAGTGTGCCTTTGGGTTTGATCCCTGATACTGTAAGAACAAAAACAAAACAACCTTACGGTGTTTGTATCTACGTAGATAAGCTTTAATAAAATATATCATCATGATTATGTAAAAAAGTGCTGTCAAAAGAAATGGACTTGGTAAAATGTTTAAGGGAGACCAGAACCACACTGTATTTTGTTTCTAATTATATACAAAGAATGACATGCAATAAAGATTGATGCTCCAAACTTCTCAGATAGTTGTCCCACCAAGGATAAAATGAAAATCCTATGCAATAAAATGTTCTATCATAGTTTAATAGCAATATTCTATTGCAGCAGTACTTTAACTGGTCACTTTATGTTCTCCTGGTCCATGTAATCGCTTCAGAGATTCACCTTCCTGAGCACCATCTCAGAGTTTTAGTCACCCTTTCAAAATGGCCACTGATTCTCATTTGAGAACAGGTTATGATCTGTTATGGAAGGAACGTCTGTTCTCCCTGGATTCATATGCTGAAGCACTAGTCCCAAATGTGATGGTATTTGCAGGCTGGGGTATGGGGAAGAAACTGGGTTGGGGTGACGACCTAAAGAGGGCTCTGCACCCTGAGATTTGTTTCTTGGCCACATGAATACACAGTGAGAAGGCGGCCATTGACAAGCAGGGAAGACAGCCCTTCCCAGAAACCTCAATCTGAACCTTGGTCTGGGTTACCCAGCCCCCAGAACCATGAGAAATGTATTTCGATTATTTAAGTGACCCCATTCATGGTATCTTGTTACAGCAGGCTGAGCTACAAACAAAGTCTTTAACAGGGCACTGGAAGGTCCTCAGGACCTTCCATTTCTGCTCTTGGTTTATATTAACCCATTTATGCCCATTGCTTTTCTAGACTCACAGTCCCAGTGTTTGCCTGAAGAAATCCCCTCGTAGTTTTAAAAATCACAGCCCCACATGGCCTCCAACATTGTTTCATCCATAATTGAACGTTTATTAAGATAACATTATTAGACACTGATTGTTGCACTTCTCTAAGTGTCAACTGTGAACATACCTGAATAGGAACCATTTTTATTGGGCTTTCTTTTCTCTTTCCTGCCCAGGTACAATGCACAAAGCCAAGCAAATATAGAATGCCTGCTTATTGAGTGAATGTTGGACTTATTAATCCCTCGTGTCAGGGGTCAGCTGCACTCAGCGGGGCACGCTGTCGTTATGTGATGCCAGAGATCTTACACGCACCGTGCAGGGCATAGACAGCAGAGCATGCTGATGATACTGGAGGAAGCTCAAAGCAGAGTTTTGCCCCGAATTGGATGCTCTCGGAGAAAGGTGACAGTTTTGTGATAGGAGGTCATTATTGAATCTCCTACAGATGGCAGGAAGAATAAAGAGAGGCTGAAGCTAAGACTATTAAAAAAAAAAAGCAGCTCTCGTAGCAGCCAGGAGAGGGATGTTGGGTATTTTCAGTGGTCCAGACATTGTTCTTATTTGGTCTGAGTTGAGGCTTCCCTGGGAAGTGGTCTTGATTTTGTCAGATCATCAAAGCCACAGATCTCTCATACAACACAGCGTGGGGTATTCTGGGAAACCATGTTCCATCAGAGAACCACACCACATTCCGAGTGTCAGGTTGGAGTCCAGCAATACCAAGGCCTTCATGGTGGTGCCAGGCCAGCTCCCAGCCTTCAGGGTCTGACTTGCTCTTCTTTTTGTCAGCATCCCAAGCTGACTGCTGCGGTTAGAAACCGTCTCTCTCCCAACCCCGCGGCCTTGACTTGGGACGCCTTGCTCATTGAATTTGCTCAGTGGGCACTGGTTGGAGGTGAGTTTCCCTTCTCTCTGGTCAGCCTGACCTTCAGGGTGATATTTTTGGTCTGGACTAACATTTTTTAAAAAAACACATCTAATTTTAAATCTGCTTGGGAAATCATTATCCATTAGTAAAATATGTTCTCTTGGTTCCAAATATACTACTTTTCAGCTTACTTGTCTCAGTTAGCATAATTTACCAACACTAAAAATAATTTCTAGAACAAAAGCTTCTGAAAATAGAAGCAAAGAGAGCTCTTTTCTCATTTTATAAACCAATCTCCCGTTATTTCACTACAAAATCTTAAAGGACTGTGATGAATACGGATACTTGTTTAAACTCTATGGTATTTTCCTGTTATTACCTATTATCCATTTGAAACTTCTACCATGAAATTACAGTGCCAAGGAGCTGTACATTTCCACCTTGTTTTTACTCTCAATATTCATATGAGGGGAGCATTTGGCAGATAAAAAATGTAAGTCCTAGGTGACCTTGGTAAGGACGGTGATCACAGCTTATTAGATGACTGCCCTTCAACCTTGCAGTGAGGAGGGTGTCACCAAAAAATGGTAGGCTTCTGTTTTTGGGAAATTTAGCAAAAATTATGCTTTGGTAAGATGCCATTCTTATCACCAACTAATCAATCAATCCATTGAGTAAATATATATGTATTGAATTCTGAACCAGATTTGGTGCTGTGTGCCAGATGCCAATGTTAGTGAGATAAAGTTTTTTCTCCTGTGGTGTTTACCATAAAACAGGGGGGACAATTGCCAACCAAAAATGCAAATTAGCACCCGCAAATGGAAGTTCTTTGGATGGGGGGAACTGACTTCCGGGAACTCATGCAACAGGGGTACTGAATTAACCTGGGCTTTAAGAACAGGTGTTTTGGGGAAAGTGGTTGGGAGTTAAGTAAGAGAGGTAGGTGAAGGAAGGGAAGAAGGGGAAAGAAGGAGGGAGGATGGCTGGGGATTAAAGAGCTGTGAGAAATGTCTGGGAGCAGGTATGTGAAGGGCTCCTATTGACAGTCAGAGACACCAGAGAGACAAAGGACAAATAAAATCCTGGGTCTTTAACTTATTACTCAATAAAACATGCTTTATGCTTTCTTCTGGGGCAGTTAGGGACTGAAAAGTAGGTTTTGCTAAAAACCATGACTCTTCACTTGGGCCTACAGATGCCCTGTATGTAACTAAATGTAGAACAAACTTCATCTTCCATTTTGTAAGATTCTGAGTCACATTTTTTCTCAGCTTTGCATACGAGCCTCTTAGTCATTAGGGGGTGTCTAGTTACTTTTTACTCATCGCGGAGACAAAATACCTGATGCCCAAAGCTGGGAAAGGAAAGGTTTATTTCTTACAGATTTGGAGGTTTCAGTCCATACTCAGTTGGCTCCAAGGCAGGGTGGCATGGCAGGGCCGCAGTTCATGGCGGCTGCAAACAGCAAGCAGAAACCGGCAAGAGAGAGAGACACCTTCTTCCTGCCATTACATCACATCCTGGCTCCACCCCTAGGAGGTGTAGCACTGACACCATCAATCCAAGCACTAGACAATGAACCAGTTACAAATGTACAATGCAAATACATGAGGCCTGGGGGCCACCGACATAAACCATGACAGGAAGGGTCTATATAAAAGTTAGCAAAACAAAGTTGACTAAATTGCAACATAATCTGTTCATCCCCCAAAGACTTGAACTAACCCAAGCAGAAAAAATGATCTCCAGGACACCAAAATGCCCTCAAGCAATAAGGATTCTGGAGCCACCTTGTGAGATAATGACCAAGCAGACTGTAGTCCTCTCCAGCAAATCTAAGACACCTGGCCTGGCTCTTTTCTGAACAGGCCAGTGTGAACCTCTCCATCAAATCATGGCCCTCTAGCTACTTAGACTGGAGTTTTTTTTTCCTATTCTCTCTTACTTTTGAACTCTGCCCCCCACAGACACCTTCTGAGGTCCTTTCTCTGTGACAATAAGTCAAGGAAGCTATTCTGTGGGTAGAGGTGAAGGGGCCTCCTTGGAGCCCATCCAGTGATAGTGTCCTGGGGTAGCTCTCTTGAGACTCTGAGATGATTTGCAGCCAAGCGCTCATCAAGTGTGAGCTGTGATGACCTTGTGAGCTGGCGTGCACCCACACTGACCAGTCCTGTGTCCTGGGGTGGGGCCCGAGCTTGGTGGAGTGAGCTGAGGGCAATTCGTGGAGCAATGGGCTTCAGGTATGCGCTTAGCTGCTAGAACTCCTGCCGGTTGGTGGAACAAATGCTCTGGGCCTGAAGGGAAAGCTGGGAAGTCACAGAAGCAATGCCACTTCTTGGTTTGTGAATCTGTGTGTGCTAGTGTTTATAAAAGTAAGAAATGTTAGATTTTCTTAGCCATTTTCCCACTAGGTCTCAGATGTAATATGCTTTAGAGAACACGAAACCCAGTATGGCCACAACGTCGGTTCAGGCTGTGAAGGGCAGCATCTGGGAGGCAGTGAGTCAGGGCTCCAGCGCAGGAGCGGCTCTCACAGTCCTGGTGGAAGTAACTAGGCAACCACTTGCCCCACGGAAGGGCAGGTGCTGGAGGGCGGTGCAGCAGCTGAGAGTGGCGTGAGCTGGACAGGTAGGGAGGCTGAGTGACACGGGAAAATAAACACGTCTCATCCATTGCACAGCTCTGTGACTCTTCCTCTGGCTAAGTGGATCTCAAGTGACTCTCCCAATCCGAACTGGTGAGAAGACATAAGCCATATAAGAACCACACTTCGTTACTAACTATACTGCTACATGAGGCTGTTCCAGTCGACCTCACTGCTTGTGCTGTGTTAGATTTTATTATGTAAGTGACTATATTTTGTGTCTTTGTCATCCCTAAGCTCACAGATGAAAGAACATTCGAAATAGCAGAAGAATCAAGTTGATATAGTAAAACCACATGACACACTTGATAATCAGAGCCAGATATCAAGAATTTATACTTTGGGTTTAGATGCTCAATCTGATCTTTGGTGCCATTTTATCTGATTCCTCATGCTCTAATGCACCAGTGTGTGATCCTTCAGGAACTCTTGAGCAGTGGCGGAAATGATTCTTGCTCAGATCCTTCCCCTGGAAAGATGAATCATGGTAATTCATAAAAGCCATGAAGAGCTCTGGCCTGACAGTTTAATAGCTTTCCCTTTAGTCAGTTGATGTAAGAATCTAATTTTGAGCCTATTCATTTGTGAAAAAGGTCAGTGTAATTTCCTGGCAGCTCCCGGGGCCTCCCCACAGAGTGAGTTGCTTTCCACGCGCCATGATGATGCTGGTACCGTGTTTTACAGTTAATGCTCTCAGGTATCCTCCACACACAGCGCTGCTACAAAGATCCTGACGCACAGGTACAAAATCTTCACCCAGGCATCAGCTGAGGCCTTCAGCTTTTTACCTTACAGTCAACAGCATTGTGACCATTTAACTTTTTAAAACCAACACTCTTTTCTCTATTTCTTCTGCCATCAAAAGATAAGCAACACCCTTTGGCTTGACTTACGCACATCACCAATTCAGGGAGATAGTCTGCAATTGACTTTCTCAGAAATAATCCCTCTGAAAAAATCTGGATACTGCAGGTGGTTTTTCCAACTGGAAGTTGTGTAGACAGGATTACTCTTCAGACAGTTAAGCATGATTACCTGATTACCCCACACTGTTTTTTTTAATTGGTACTGGGGACCAAACTCACGATCGCACCCTTGTGAGGCAGGCGCTTATGCCGCTGAGCTAAATCCCCAGCCCCTACCTCATACTCTTTTTTTTTTTCATTTTATTTTAAAGGGGGTAAAATTAAACACAACAAAACAGACCAGACTGGGACATAAGAAAGCATAAATTTCAAAGCTAGACAACCAGGGATCTTTACTATCTGTGATATTGTCTCTTGTTTTCTTCCAAATGGTTGTGCATATCTTTGCATATGGGGAGCTCATACTAAATAACATAGCCAATCCTTTCACAAGATGTGTAGTTAACTGGCTCCCACTTGCTAAGGGGGGGGCACAGGACAGGGGACAGGATGACATGAGATGTCTGATTCTCAGCCTGTGTGCCGGCAGGATCACAGCTGCCCCCCAGAGAGGGAGGAGCTGAGCTCCTTGTTCTCCTGGCACCCAGAGTCAACTGCATGGTGCAGGTCCCGAGGCACCAGGGTCCCTCCCCTGCAGGCCCCCAAAAGTCTGCCATACTCACCTGCTATTTCTTTCTGATGAATTGACCAAATTCATCAGAATTGGCCATTTCCAAAGTTCTGAAATGGCCAACAGACCACAGAAAGAATTCTCTCTAGGCTTCTGTTTGAAACCAGCAGCTATAGCAATCTGCTGGCCTTGCTTCAGGGCCATTACCCCACACTATTATAAAATGTATTTTATTGTTGGGAATAGAGTGAATTCTCCTTTGTTAAAGGCTCTGTGTATATTTTATATCTTAATTCAACAAACACCGATATCATGTTACATTGATAATTAAAAGATGACTAAAATAAAATGCTTCATCCAGGGAGAATGAAAATCTACTTGTGACACAAGGACTCTTAAACAACTAGCCACAAGGGCAACTAATTGTGTATTGGAAGTATAAGAAAATACCAGAGAAGAGAAAACCCCTTCTGAGCGGAGTTTTAGGAAAAACAGCATTTGGTCTGGATCTTGAGTGGAAAGAAGATAATCCACATGAGTAAAATAACATTAAAGGCGCCGTCAGGGACAGAGACTCAGTTCAGCTCTGTTCAGAGAAGCAGTCAGTGGCAGGGATAGAAGATGAAGAGATAGAGTGGGAGACTGTTTGTGAGCTAGGGTTTTTTGTTTTGTTTTGTTTTGCCAATACAATATGACAGAAGTGACAATATGTGACCTCTAGTACTAAGTTTTGTAGCCCTTTGCTGCCTGCTTTTCTATATTTGCTCAGGGGAAGCAGCTGCCTTGCAGGGAAAAGTCCAATGCGAGGGACTCAGGGCTAAGAGCTGAGGCCTCTGGATGGTAGACCTTTGATTCAGCTTGGCAGTCAATTCTGAAGGCCCAAGAAGTCTGCATATGACCCGACCATGCTCATGCTGACATCTTGACCACAACCGCAGGAGAATTTCTGAGGCTTTACCACTTGGCTAAGCTGTTTCCTGAATCCTGATAATCAGACTGTGTGACAATGTTTCTTGCTTTAAGTCACTAAGTTTGTGAAATTTTTAATGTAACAATAGACAACTAACACACTGGGTAACTGGGAAGATTGGATTAGCTATGATAGGAAATACAGGAAAGAAGAAAAGTTTTATTAGGGAAAAGACCGATTTGGTTTGGGGGTATTTGGGTTGTGCTAATTTAAGTCTTCATTCCTCACACATTTTTGAGCAGACATATGTTTGGAAGCCATCCAAGTGGTATTGAATGGTATTTTTTAAGCTTAAGAATTCCATCAAAAATCACCTGGGGGGCTTGATAAATGAGTTGCTGCAATGGTCCTCATTTGGTTCTGTGTGTTTGGGACTGATCCCTAAAATATCTTTCTTACATGTTCCCAGGTAATGCTGATGGTGTTGGTATAGTGATCACCTTTTGAGAACCATGGGTCCAAGGTGAATTTGAGAAGAAAATGCACAAAATAGGATCATTTATTATAGCTAGTAGTTCTCTCTCTCTCTCTCTCTCTCTGGTAGTGCTTATACATTGTAGGGCTGAGACACTTAGCAATTAAAGGCTAGGAAAGAATCACTGTAATCATCTGGGTGTTGACTGTCCCTCCCTCCAGGTCTGCATGTCACAGAATGAAGCCTTGTGGGCAGTCCTTGGTTCATGGAGGGCGTGGACTTGAATGGGCTGTGGGCAGGCTGGTGCTCTTTCTTTCATTGGTTGGTCATGAAATGAACGCTTTACTTTGCCCCTCATTCCCTGTCACTGTCATCTGGAACTGTACCAGGGCAATGGGTCAGACCAATTTTGGGCTGAAATCTCAAAAAACTGTGAACCAAACTAGACCTGATCTCTATATAAGTTAATTATCTCTGTTATCCCATTAGAGTAACACCCTGACCTAAACTAGGGTTGGTGAATATTACAGAAAACAATTAAAAACTATGTATAAAGTAAAAATTGAATTTCCTTGCTTTATAATGTATGCATATAATCAACACTTCTATGGACTCACAGTGAACTCTCTTTTCTTTATTTTGCTATTGATTTTTGTTCTTAGTATTATATTTATAATAAGAAATGGATTTCACTTGATTAGCAAGCACATGTGAAAAGAAAAACAAAAAGAAATTTACAGTTTTCAATTATGTCCTACAGGATTCCCACACTTCTTGGATTGCTAAAAAAAAAATCTCTTAAGACTTTGCTTTGACACCGAGAAGCAGTGACTACATAGATTTCGTATCCAAAATGTGTAGTATTGGTGGCATGTCTCAGTAAAAGAGGCGCAACAACCTACTAGATTAGAGGATATTTCCAGAATGAGTCATTACTGTTCAGGAAAAAAAAAGGCTAAATTGCTTAAGCTTTTTGAAAGTTCACATGTTTTCCAATTAAATATTTGACTCATGTAATTAGCTAACCAGAGAAAGACAATAAATTGAGTTTTATTTTCTGAATGATTTTTGTGTGTATGTGTGTGTGGAGTTCCTTAAGGGTTGCCATTTTTTGCATGTGCAAGATTTGGTTTTAAACATCTTTTTCCTTAGCCATACTGTGTAAAAAAGAAGATAGACTATGCGGTCTGTGATATTTTGGTAGGGAAGTCTGATCCCTCTTGGACTCGGTACCCAAGTTGCCCGGTAACTGATCTCTTGTCTTGCTATTTGACGTAGAATTCCAACCTTGTTGCCTAGTAACTGTGCATATCTGAATTTCCTGCTAACAAATGCTGGATTCCTGTGGTTCCTGGATTTAGATGCCAATTACCTGCCTTCCAACAACTTGTCTGTTGCCTCTTGCTTAAGAATCTGTAAATTACCCTACTCTTGCATTATGTTTCTCCCCTCCCTCCATTTCTCGGAGAAGCACTTTCTAGTTTGGGAGCTACTTAGGAATTCATATTTGTCTGTTCTTTGACCTACTCTAGACACATTCCCATGAATGGGCGGGTACCTGCCCTTTGACCAGTTGCATCTTACTTAGATTTTTAGGTCCTGACTTCTCCAGTTCATTCCATGTGCAGTTAAGGAATAACAGGTGCATGGGAAAACAGAGGCAGAATGAAGGCAGGAGAATGTGCGGGCTGTAATGGAAGAAGGGTGACAGCCCTCATGAAATGATGGTGAATCAAACCAAAATCTGAAACCTAAGATGCCATTGGTGACTATATTTTGTTCTACCATATGCAAATTGACCTTCTAGAGGCTATCACCTAAGATCAGTGAACTGATTAACATGTTTTACTGAAGCAGGTGTTTTATATTAATCACCCAGTTTTCTCCAGCTACTTCTTGATCTCGTACCTTGGTCAGACTCTCTATCAAAAGGTTTTTGCTGGTATGCCCTGGAAAGGGAACGGCCACCTTTACAAGGCCTCTACCAGGAGATGCTCAAGGCAATTTCTAGCTGCCATAAGTGGTTCTCTCTCTCTGCCTCATTAAGGGCACAGATTGTGTCATGCAGAGAGTTTCTAGCCTGGAAAATAAAGCATATTCAGGTCTCATAGGCACGAGGATCCATATATTTCTCAATAGGCCCACGCTAGAGAATACATGGGTCACGATAGAAGCAAAAGCCAACAGCACTGAGATTCTGAGCATATGTTCAAAGCTTGATGGTCACTGGTACAAGAGAATTTACTATTGTCAGCTAAAACTAACAAGTAAAAAATAATCTTTGTTTTATTCATGCATGCACAAAAAGGTGGAAAGATTAATACCACCTCATAATTTGGGCTAAAAGTCTCAGTTAACATTTCCTTGTTTAAAAGTTTCCACCTTATGAACACTATCACCAGGAAATACCTTGTGGGATTTAGGACACAGGTGGCATAATTGATCATATCATGGAGTGGAAATATGGATGTGTGTGTGTGTGTGTCTTTTGTATCCCAAGTTGTCACATATGGCCTGTCAATACTGTTTTTATATAAAACTCTTCTCTTGAAAACTCTTACTTAACTTACTTGCCCTGAATGTCAACAAGTCTCTAGTCACTTTTAATTACTCTATATGAAGAATATGATACATATTTTGGCATTTTTCAAGTATTTCATGGTGATACAGAAGAATTTTATTTTCATTAGAGTAAGAGTTGAAAATTACAAAGCCCAGGTGAAGGCCCAACAATATTTCCATGACTGTCTGTGAGCCTCAACTTGGGCCATCTCTCCTCTCAATATTCTGAGCCAAACCTCACCATCACTGCCCCAAAATTTCCAGGAGTCATGGGACTCACAGATTGAAGTCCTGGGTAATGACTATGACTAGATGATGACTGGAAGAAATCCTTGGTGAATGGATCATTTGTGGTCTCGGCGGGCTCTTTCCCAAAGGAGTTTGGACGCCAGGAAGACTTGCAGGTTGGTTCTAACATGAGCACAGGTAGACTTGGTAGTCGTTGGGGTGCACACACAGTGATGTAATTACACAAACTGGATGCCCAAAGGGTGCTGAGTTAGCCTCCGGAAGAAACTGAAAGTATACTGATACTTTTAGGTAAAACTAAATATGAAAGTAAAGATGAGAACCTTATTTGCTCAGCTTGTCAGACCTTATGAAAAATTCAGTGCTGCTTGTTCTAATGAGGACAGTAGTTGGGGGGGGGGGGAGAAAGCACAGTATTTCCAAAAAACATCACTAGTAAGTCCCATGGAAAATTCTAATTCTGCTTCCAAACAGTTGCAGAGACCAGTGTGAACAGAGGGAGGTGAGAGTGGGGTGTTTTGCCCTCCCAGCTTTGTGGGAAGAGGTAGACACTTCTCAAACCATTTCCTAACTTTTAATCATTTGTCAATTTATATTGGGAATTCCGATCTCTATTCCTACACACCCTACCCTCATTTCCAGGGAAATCTTAAGGAAGAACTAGAACAATAAGAGCAACATCAGTTCCCAGATCAAACTGTCCAAAGGCTAAGGCAATGATGAAGATTTACAGATGTGTAAAGCAGCAGCAATTTTAACATGAGTTGGAACTCTAGAAAGTTGCCAGTACCTGGCCATTTGGGATCCAGAAAATCATCAATTTAAGATAAAATCTAACAATCCTTATCCTGACCTCAGGGTGCTATGTAGGCTTCAGTGCAACACAGTAGAAAGCCCAGGGAATGTGGGCCAGGCACTTATTAATGCGAACTTCTGTTCCTGGTGGTTATCTATCTCGTTAGCTTGCTTAACCTCTTCCAACCACAGTTTCTTCATCTGTAAAATTGGATTATTAATAGCTCGTGGTTGCTAAAAGTATTGGATGAGAACAATGTAAGGCCATTGATTCTGTACCAAGCATGTGGTAAAATCTCAATAAACCTTAGGTTCAGGCAGGACCATTTACATAATTTGTGGCACCCAATGAAAAATGCAAATGTGGCTTTCATTGATGCTGCCTGTGGGGGTGACAACCACCTCCTGCGTTACACTGTGGCTCCCCGCAGACTCTTCATAAAGCTCAAGATCATTGAAATTAAGTGCACCTCGCAGAAACCTTAAAATATTGCTAACAGCATTCACAGAAGCTTCAAGATCTTGATGCCCAGCTGTTTAGGGGAGCAACAAGAAGCCAAAGCACATGCTGCCCAGCAGCTTCTGGAAGTTCCTGGTCAGATTTGAGGAAGCTTAAGGGCTGCTGATGTACAGCAGTGATACTGTGCTTGGACTGTTCCAAACGGCCCCTGAAAGAACAGCAAAGCCCCTGTGGAAAGAACAACCCAGCTGTGCATCAGACTCTCCAGCCCCAGTGCCAGGCTGTGCAGCAAAGGAAATGAATAGATAGCATAAACTAATAGAAGGCAATTTATGCTTAAATAAAACCACAAAACTGCTCCAAATAAAAGATAAAAAAGAAAAATAAATAAAATGTGGGGCCCCTCAGACATTACAATAAATTTCAAAACAGTGGCTGCAAAGCATTAAAGCAAACATGGGGCTTTCTAAAAGCTGAGTTGTCCTGACTACACAGGTTGTCCATAAAGCCAACCATGATTAGCAAACCAGACCCCTGGTCGCCCTGCGGTACATGGATCATGAAGACAGATCTCAAGATACAGAGTTTTACCAATATACCTCTATTCAGTGACTCTTTCCTAACAACAGGACTTTTGTTCTCTGAAATGCTAGTTGTTACATTTTAAAAATAGAATGGTGCTTTTAGATGACAACATTAATGACCGTAAGGGTGAGAAATGTGTTCTTTCCACTGTGTCTGTTCACAAGTTCTAAGGCATCTATGAAGATGTTTTACACTCTAACACAGAGAGGATTTATGACAGAGCATTATGCTAATTGATAAATTGATCTTAAATTTAAAAATTCTACCAGTTTCCAGAAGGTGAAAAATATCATGCTTGGAAAAGCTGGCGTCTCTGGAAATTTTCCTCTTTTCGTACATATGACAGAAGTGTGACTGGGTTTATTTGCATGCTAAAGAAGCCATTTTTAAATGCCTGCAGCATTTATTTACTCTCTGATTTACAGATCAAACCAAGGCATCTTAAATACCCTCAGGGAAAGATTAAGGCTTTAAAAAGTTTCAGAACCTGCAGGTAAATCATTCATGTGTTCTTTCTACCAAAAATGATCTTTTCCCATTTTTCCCCTCTGGAAAAGCAAGCAACCAAACAAAAACAAAACACTAAAATACATACTCATCTTTTAGATCTTAGCTTAACATCAGTTTTCTGGCTCTTCAAACTAACCTTGTTATTACCATGAATAAGTTTAATTTTTCTGCATTAGCTTTACTGTTACCGGGACATGATAACTGACACAATTTTAAGGAGAAATTTAATTTGGCTTCAGGGGATCCAGTCCATGTGCAGGTGTCTCCAAAGGAAAAAAAAATCTTGGGAGAAGAGCATGGTTGAGGAGATGCTTTACTCATGGCAGTCATGAAGCAGATCAAGGGAATAGTGCCACAGAGGAAGGGGTCAGGGACAATGTCTAGTACCCCAGATCACTCCTTCATGACCCACCCAGACACACCTAGAAGTATGCTTTACTAGTCTCGTGAATATTTCTTAATTCAATCAAACTGACATGTCAACATTAACAGTCACAATTCACCCCTTGTCTCCTTGACAATCATACCTATTTCCTTAAGTCATACTTACTCTCTAAATAAACACAATATAAGATAATTATTCCACCTAACATCTTACAACTATCTGTGTAGTACTAGAATTAAAAAATTGCTTTCCTAAAGTCTAAACTATTCTAATATTTTTCAGAAGTTTAAGTCTGAAGTGCAAAGAAAACACTTAGCTGTGATCCCTTGCAAAAATAAAAAAGAAGTTACAGAATCCCAAGGTACAATGGCACAGAGTAAATATTCAAAAAGAGAGGAATGGGCGATAGAAATAAATTGGACCAAAGTTAGACCACAACCTACTGAACAAACATTAAGTCCTGTAGCCCCAAATCTAACATGTATGACTTCCTGTGGTTTACATTACAACTTCAGCTTCATTTTCATAGCTTCATGCACTGACCTCTCTGGACTTCCTTTGGAACCTCAGTGGAAGCCTTACTGACCCCACAACTCTTGCATTCTGCATGCTGTAAAATAAACATTACATGGACATTATCAAAATCCATGACCAGTGGGAGCAGTAGGCAGGCCCCTTGGACCATGGCAATGACAGTCTCTGAATGCCTGGGTAGTTGAACATGGTGAAATCAGCCCCAAAGAACTAACTCTATAGAGGGCTCTTCTTGAGCAGAGGCCTCAGGAGCTCTCTTATTAAATGAAAGATTTACGCTTTTACACTTTGGAACCTGCTATGAGTGGAATCTTGCTGATTCCTGAGACAGCCTCAAGGCATCTTTTTTCTTGTTCTGGTATTTGGGTAGTATTTACATTAGTGATTTAGTGCATGACCATGTCTATAGACAGTGTCCACCAAAAATGTATATGCACCTCAGGAAAAGAATAATAGTATGTTTTTAAAACAAACAGTGTTGGCCTTGTATGGGGGACCCTAGAGGATGCTGTATATTGCAGTAAACCGACTACACTGAAAGCACTTAGAGAAGAAATTAAAATGCATGTGCAGCAATCTCAGTGACCAAGGTTACTCAAGTAGCAGTTTGCCATACTAATAAATGTCTGGAGGCTTAATGGCCACAACTCTGAGCTTCTCTTTTAACTATAGAGGCAAAAGATAACTTGTTAATCTCACGAAGTCTCAAGAATTTTATTATTAAAATATACAATTTTTTTCCTGAAGTGTGTATACATTTTATTGGTGGACTCAGCATATGTAATATACATATCATATATATGTACATATTGATTAGTTTCTTAATTTTGCTGTAACAAGCTACCACAGACTGGGTGGTTTAATAAATTTGTTCACTCACAGTTCTGGAGACCAGAAGTCTAGTGCCTAGAGGTCAGCAGAATTGTGCTCCTTTTGGTCACTTGGGGATATTCTCTATCTTGACTATTCCAGCTTCTGGTGGCTGTTGGCTTTCCTTGGATTGTGGCCCCATCATTCCAATCTATGCCTCCAGTTTCACATAGGCTTTGTATCTGCATCATCTGTCTTCTTCTCTGTGTGTCTCATGAGGACATTTGTCACTGAGTCCATTTGGGTAATTCAGGATAATCTCTTCATCTCAAAATCTTAATCTGATTAAATTCACAAGGACTTTTGAAATGAAGTCATGTTCACATGATTCAGGAATTAGGACCTAATCCTATCTTTTGGGGAGATATCATTTGACCTATTACTCATATGACATCCTGGTATAAATTAAATGCACATATATTTTTCTTCTTGGAAAGCCTAAATCCTTCATTCTTACCATAGTCTATCTTACTTCAACCTTAAAAATCGTGTGTGTGTGTGTGTGTGTGTGTGTATATCTTCCTGGTTTAAAGAAAAATTAAAAAAGACTACAGATAATTTCTTCTGCGGTTCTGTTTCAAACTCAGTTTTCAAAACATTACTGTTTTAGAGTTATTAAAAAACAATTCCATATCTTCTAGACAGAAGACAAAGAAATTTGAGCAGGTTACTATATAAATTTAGGTTACTTTTGGTACATATGCTATTTTATCCACCAAACTTTTTGTTCTGTCTCATTTTCAAAAGGGGAAGGAATTAATTGCACAGCTGGTACCACAGTGCAGGTATTTATGACTAAGGGTTGTTATTGCATAACAACAGAAATTTTACATGGTTCTTCTTCCTTCCTAAATTATATTTTTACCATTCTATCTTAAAATTTGATAATCCCTGAATGTTCAGATTGTAATGCTAATTCTCAGAATTTTGGCATGCTTATGATCAACTTTTTTTTTTTTTTGGTACTGGGGATTGAACTCATGACCTCATGCTTGCCAGGCAGGCACTTAAAACACTGAGCTAAATCCCCAGCCCAACTTCTTTGCAACTTCTTTGCAACTGATCAACTTCTTTGCATCAGTTTTAATTTCCTTTTCATTGTTGGGAAAGGCCTATTCAAGTTATTTTTAAAAGTGACAAATTTTATAATTCAAAATAACAATACAGCCCTGTAGGTTGTTGATTTGAATTCCCAAATTATTTTTTGTAAAGAATACTGGAAACAAGATATTTCCAAAACATTAAATCTGTTTACTCTTTTTTTTTTTTTTTTTGGTACCGGGGATCGAACTCATGACCTCTTGCTTGCCAGGCAGGCGCTTAAGCCACTGAGCTAAATCCCCGGCAATCTGTTTACTCTTTAATTGTTTTTTTTGAATAAAAATAAAATTGTTCTTTTTTTAAGATTCTGAAGAGGGCACTTAAAAAGAAAATAATGGAATCTTATAGATTATATCCCCAAATACTCTTTATTATTCGCTCCTTGTTTTTAATGATTCACAGTGAGTGTATACTTTTTCCAAGAAAAGGGTTATCATTATTTCTAAAAACTTTTTGTTTGGCCAAAGTTTTATTAAAGCCACTAAAAAATATAGAAACATTAATTTCTTTTGGTGAATGTCTCATAAATACTAATATGTTGTAAGCATAAATATTTCAAATTATTTATATGGCCTGTGAGTTATTATTAAAGAGCATGTCTGTATACTTGGTCTGGTACTGACTTCTGCTTTGATGTCTTGTGATTTTTCTTTACCAAATTATTCAATTAGCCTTAGGAGTTTCTGACAAATGAGACACTGATACCAGTGATATAAACTAGGAAGAATTCTATTATTAGAAAAAGAAAAATAAGAGTTAAAATAAAAGAAGAATAAAAATCATGAGGCCATGTAGAATGATTCTAACAGCAGTGACGAATTTAAATAACTAGAAAATCATTAGTTAACAATAGAGATGAATAGGCCTATTCCTAAGATCTAATTAAATGAAAAATACTGTTATCTCAGAAATAAACAATAATAAAAACCAAGCAGATATACACACAAAACTACCCAAAACTTAGGATATTCAAATATCAAGAAAAGTTTCACTGCCTTGCTTAAAAAGTAACATTAAAATTTTAATTAAGGTAACATGCCTGCTTTATTCTGTTGTGAATTTATTTTTTTAATTTTATTTAAAGAGAAGAAAGAAAACAAAACAAAACAAAACAGAATAAAGGGTAGCAACAATACAGAATTCCAAAGAAAAAAAGGAAAAGAACAACAACAAAAAAACCTGAGAGATTATTACTTGATAAATTACATACTGACTTCTTAGAAATAGTTGTTCAAATCATAAAGTTAAAACATGTAGAGTAGACATTCAAACAGTGAGTCTGTTAACAGTTCTGTTCCATGATCTGACAATAAAAACAGAAATATGGTCATCCATCTTACCCACTCAAATATACATTCAATTATATCAAAAGGGTGCAATTAAACACAACAAAACAGAACAAAGCAGATCACAAGAAAGCAATGTAAGGGACATAAATTCAAAAACTAGACAATTGGAGATATTCACTCTCTATCATATTGACTCTTGTTTTCTTCCAAATAGTTGTCCATATTGTCACATACAGGGAGTTCACATGAAACAACCTAGTATGGAATTGATCTGAGCAGGACAAGGAGGACGTTTCAGGTCTTCAAGACCAGACAATAGGGAAGCCGAGAATGGCTGTCATAGTGTCTCTCATTCTCCTCAAAATAGCTGCCCATACTTTCATGTGTGTTGAACTTAACACAAAACAAGCTAAAATCACTTTAAACAAAGAATGATAATTTTGCTGGATTACACATCATGACATTATGGAATCAGCAATGGGTACTGTAGTGTCTCTTTTTCTTCAAAGTAGTTGTTCATTTCAACATGTGTTATATAGTTGGTTCTTGTAAACTGTTTAGAAGCTCTATACATGCATGAGTCTCTAAATGTATATCTATCCTTTCTGTATTAGAGGTGAAAACAAAACAAAGCAAGATAAAACAAAACAATTCCTACAAAAGCATGAAGCAAAAAAGTCATATAAAACCACAATACAAGGTGATCTACAATGGTTACCATGATGTCTCAGCAGTATATAACAACATTAATAAAAACAAAGCATTGGAGACATTATAAGACTTCAAAAGCAAGTAATAATCAAACCAGAGTGGGTATCTTAATGAATCTTGTCATCTTCAGTGTAGTTGCCTATACTCTTAGACTTGATGCTATCAATCATAACA
>PVJX010019641.1:0-14118 GCA_004027295.1 Dolichotis patagonum | reverse complement strand
AAGATTCAAATAAGATCAGTCCTAATAAGGCAGTATAAGTTATAAAGGGCTTCAGATTAAGTTGATAGGAAATTAGGGATGATTACCATAATATGTCCTCTTATTTTTGGGATAGCTGACCATGTCTTCAAGTCTAGCATAAGTAGACAAACTGGAACAGCATGTAATCCATCCAAGCAGAGTGATGACAATAATGTAAATTTTAAATCTTGTTAGCCAGTTAACAATATCCTCTACCTTCCTTTTTTAGACAATTCCTCCCCTTTCACTCCCATGGGGTGCACTGCTTGTTTTGGGTCCCACTGCCTCCCTGTATAGAGCATCTCAATGGACCCTATCTCCTGATCTACTCTGCCTGTGTTTCTCTCTGTTAATAGTTCAAGGGCATCTATACTAGAGATCACAGCCAATCTTCTCTGCCTTATTTCTGCTATTCTGTTTTTCCACCATTGGTTGTCTACTTTTCTGTTCCACTCCACTGTCTGCCCCGTTCACTGAGACCTCTCTGCCATTGTTCCTGAAATGCTCATATTCTTTTTCTCTCTCTCTCTAAAATGTCCTTCAATATTTTTTGTAGGGTTGGATTGGTAGTCACAAATTCTCCAAGTTCCTCTTTGTCATGGAAGCATCTTGTTTCTCCATTAATTTCTAGAGAGTTTTGCAGGATACATCAATCTGGGCTGGAGGTTGTTCTCCTTCAGAGCTTGAATTACTTCACTCCAAGCTCTTCTTGACCTAATGGTCTGTGTCGAGAAGCCTGCCATGATTTTGATGGGTTTTCTTTTATAGGTGATCTGTTTCTTTTCTCTGATGACTTTTAATATTCTGTTCTTATATTGAATTTATGGGATCTTGATTATTATGGGTCTAGGTGTAGCTCTGGTTTGGTTGTAGGTGGCTGGAGTTCTGTATGCTTCATACATCTGCATATCATTTCCTTTTTCTATGCTTGGGAAATTTTCCTTAATGATTTCTGTGAATAGCCTTTGCAGTTCTTCTGTTTTGACTCCTGCTTCTTCATTCACATGCTTTATTCTTAAGTTATAGATCCTCTTGTAGTTCTCTAGCCTTCCAATTTTTACTGCCTGCTCCCTTGTTATTTTTAAGAGATTTCCCCTTTCATAATCACACATTGCAAGCCTGTGTTCAATTTTTGATAGTCTATCTTTGGTTTCTTTCAAGCAGTTTTGCCAGTTTTCTATGGAGTCTTTAGTTTCCTGATAATCTCTTTGAATTTGCTTCATGAAGTCTAGGTTTTTTCTGTGTTCTTCATTAAAATTTTCTCTCCATTTGTGTCCCTCCATTCTTCTGTCTGTGTGTTCTTGAGAGGTGCCCAGCCCTTCTTTTATTAATCTACTTATCTCTTGTTTAATTTGAATTAATATTTCAATATTGGTCCTGCTTATGAGGTCCTGAAGATATCTCTTTATATCTGCTACTGCTGTGCTTGATGTTGCATGTTTGCTGCCCTCAATCTCTTTTGTATTTATCTCTCCTGGATCAATGTTCTCAGGGTTGGGGGCTGGGGTTTTTTTCTTATTTCTCCCTCTCATCATGTTTTTGGTTCCTTCCATACAAATGTACAGTGTAATTCCTAGCCCCTTTTCTTGTTGGTTAAGCCTCCTCTGGAGCACACAGGCTAGGGGCTTCTGCCCTCTGCCAGCCGCTATCAGAGAGTGAAGTTCAAGCAAGCGCAGTGTGCGCTGACTCCTCTCCTCCAGGCCAGTCAACCTTTGCAGGCCTTCACTACGCAGCTGTGCTCAGGGAATTAGTTTGTAGCAATCCACTGGGTCCCAGCCAGGGGCACTGCCCAATCCAAGCAGATTCCAGCAATCTGCTCGGCGAGGGGAGCAACCAACTGAAGCCACTTCCTTATGGAGTTAGGGCTGTCCTGCCCAAATCCAACGTGTCTTCCAGTTGATTTCCCCTTTCCCGTGGGAGGGTCTTATTCCCATCACTCACTGCGTGTTGATGCTGGTCCCTGAGAACTGCTGGGCTCCCAGACCTCCGACTTCAGTGCAGCTGCGGTGCAAATTCATGGTGCCTCTGGGTGGGTCGTGTGCAGGGCCAGGTCCGGGCGAGCTGCATGCAGGGATGTTCAGCTCCATGCTCCGGCTGCTCAAGCCAGTCGCATCGGTGCAGTTTGGTCAGTCTGGTTGCTCTCGGGCAGGAATTCAGGTGACTCGAGCAGGGCGCCATGCTTGCTGATCTTAGCTTCATTAATAGTAGCCCTGGGACCTCATATTTGAGTGTTTTTTTTTTAAACTTTAGTTTCTTCCGGGGTTGAGAGAGTCCATCTCTCTCTGTTTGGGTCTTTCCAGGGTGTTAAATTCTGGCATTTAAGCTGTCTCTCTCAGAGAGGATCTCTCTCCTGCTACCTACTGGTCTGCCATCTTTGGAAACTCTCTGTTGTGAATTTATAAACATCCTCAGAGAAAGTTTATATATGACTATATAGTAACCTGGCAGTTGTAATTCATTTTAGCTCATACAATCTTGGCTTCCTTGAGGTATGTTTTAATAATAGAAGAATGTGCAATAAAATAAAATTCTTTCCTCTGTTCAGGACCTCTGTTGTTTTTCTTAACTCAATTTTACTGTAAAATCTCTGGCATAGAAAATCTGCTTACTTTGGGGAGCCAGAAGAAATCAAAGTACAATATTAAACTCTTCATATATATAGTGCAAACACCTAAAAAGCAGATTCTAATTTCATTGTTGAGATCAGTGCAGGAAATAATTGATGCTGTGCATGTGAGAGTTCCCAGCTATTGCACATGGTCTTATCTTTGATTTTCACTCACAAAAGGGCAAGATAATGTGGAATAGATATGTTAAATCACTGTTAAAAGAAGTTGACAAGGAATATGGCATTAAGGAATTTGTCTACTAGTGAAGGGATATTTTTGAAGAATTTTTTTCATTTCTGATTTTACAATGGAAAAAAATTCTCAAAATACTAATCATATGGTATTTCCAGTGTAACTTGTCTTTTGCTGTTGGTAATTTTGACTAGGATAGGCACCCCTATCTCACTAAGGGTGTCTCTGCTAGACCATAAGTACAGCCCAGCATCTAACCCAGTGCTGTGTGGACAGAAGGGCTCTTCCAGAAATGACTTCCTTCCTTTTCCTCCTGCTACAGTCCAACCATCTGTCCCCACCCTCTCCAGGTAACTTTGTGATAATGGTATTTCACTGAGTGCTTTCTAAGTCTCAAGCATATTATACATTATGCACACCATTACATTTATACCGCACGCTAATTTTCTCAAGGACTCTCCACTTTATGGATGTACAAATTGAGGCTCACAGGGATTAACGACCTTTTCTAAGGCTGAGTTGTTGGTCTTCAGTCTTATCTTCTGCCACACACCTTTGTCTCTGTCCACTGCCAGATCACTCCTAAATTTGAGGTGATCACACCGTTGAGTCAGTCTTTCAGTAGCTCTTTCAAGATTCAAAATAAAATTCAAACTCCTTAAAATTGAGAAAAAATATCTTTTAGTTTTGGGCCTTTGCCTACCTGCCAGTCCTCCTTTCTCCCTTCTTATAGGTATTTTTTGTTACACCATCATCTATCCTGAACTTCCTATAGCATCTTATTAATGGTAACTGGTTTAATTCCTGTTTAACTCCACACGTGTTGTTTCATATCTCTGAAATTTTCCTCTTGCCTCATACCCGTGGCCAATGCCTATTCATAAATACTTTCATGAGAATTATATAAAAATTTCTAAATGTTATTATGGTTATTACTTTAAAAGCAAACATCACCACAAATTTATTTTATTCCACAGTATCCTCCCTCAAAATGAATTACTGGTAAATATGTGCTGATGAGAAAGAACTGGCTATAAAAATGTTCTGGTGCCATCAATTATATATGATTTCTCCCCATTCATGATTGAGCAGTTGATGTAATAATTAGGCTCCCCTTCTTTAAGCAGGTTTTAAGAATATCAAAATGATGTAAAATAAGCCTCTCCAGTCTTGGAGAGTATAGGCAGGAAAAGGAGGATTTAAATTCTCATGGAGTGTATACGAGGACCAGGACAAGCCCTGTGTCTATATAGGATGGGGCAGCTGGTATACCCTTAGCAGGGGGCTCTCCTGAAGAAACGCTTGGGGCTACATCAGCTGCTCACCCCTTAGAAGCTCTCTTTCATAGCCCAAAATCATGCAGACTTACACCAGGACTCTTATTTTGCTATTTTTTTCTGTGATTCTGTCTCTTTTTTACTAGTACATGTCAGCAGTACATAATGATCCCATTTTTTGTGAGGAGTTGGTACAAGCACATAATACATCTTAATTCTCCTTTATGTTTCATTCCCTCCTCCTCCTCACTCTGTGCTCCCTCCAACTCTTGATCCCTTTTTCATTTTCAAAAGCTCTATTTTCATCATTTTTCAACTTCAATTTTTCCCACTTCCTTTTCTTCCTTTCCTTCCCCCTCCTTCCATATCTTGGTGCCCCATCCATTTGAAAAAGGTCTGTTTCCTAATTGTCTATCTTCTAGTTTACATATATCTATATATCTATATCTATCTATATATATATATATCTATACACACATATATGCATATATATACATATATATGAGTTTCTTGTCTAGGAGAAACCATACACTCTTGAAGATGGTGTGTCTGACTTTTACTCTGCTGTAAGGAAAAACTTGAAGCACTCATAAGTAAATGGTTGCCACTTGAGACCACAATATTAAGCACTCTCCTTCTAGCTACACTCCAGCCCTCTTTGTTTGTATATTTTGAAGTCAAGAACCAAGTACTGTACAACTAGTTAGTCAGTCATTCTTTTGAAACATGGGAGCTTAAACAATTTGGTTTGATTATTTTCTTTTCTAGTTACATTGAGACAACTGCTGAATAAATATCCTTTCTATTTCAGTTCACTATCAACTACTGTGAATAAAGAGTCTCTTTTGCCAATAAGTGTGTATTTTCTCTTTGTTAAAACAAAGGGTATTGTAACAAAGAAAACAGCAACACATTTAAGCCTATAAAAGAAGAGTCCCCAGAGAAGAAAGCATAATGACATCTTGAGAAGCCATACAGATGTTCTTTGCTCACTGTAAGTGATTTAATCAGCTTGAGAAAGCTCTTGAAATATCGAAATTCTCATGGCTTTCACACTAATGTTTTCTGTATTAAAAAATACACAGGCCAGTTCTGTGAACCAAGATATTGAAGGATAAGGAATTGACTCATATGTTTGAAGGTATTTGGTGCAAACTATTAAGAAACGTCTACCTAAGAGACAGCGCTGATAGAAACTATTGAAATGTCCCTGGAGAGTGTGTTTGATTTGAACAGTGCAGTAGGGACTAGCAAAGGACCAGGGAACCCCATGAAATGCACAGAGTGATTTGTGTTGAACCTGGCTGAAAAGTGTAAACACCAGATAGGTCCCTGAAATTTGCTATGAGGTTTTTGTTCAGTTATTTCTTGAGAGTAAGGAGGTATTGACATATGTAAACCGTCTGGATTTGACATCTGGAGCCAAGCTACAGTGCCTGGACTTTTTAATCAAAAGTTTTCTTTTCCAGCCCTTGTTCAGCCTGCCTCTCTTTGTCCTGTGACTGTTCATCATGTATGTGAATGAGTCACCAGCAGCCTGTTGGAGTGGGAGGGTCTCAAGGTCTCTGGACCACACAGATCACTCCTTGGTTTTCTCCTCTAACTGCTCATTGTGCCTTGCTAAAGTACTAAGAAAAAAAATCACATGGAATCTTAGCCTAATTACGCTGAAAGGAATAGGGACCCCACCCACGTTCTTCCCGTGCCAGCTCTGATCTCTCTGTGTGATGTACTATCTGGTGAGAACAAAAGTATTTCCTTGTCTTTGCTCCTATCTTAGCCTTCATAAAGCCTTTATTCATGCTCTACTTTCTAAACTTCTTAACACATCCTTCACCAAACTCTCCAATGCTTACAACTCTTTCATCATTTTTAACCCTAATGGCTCATCCTTTTGAATTGTAGGCTCCTAAAGGGATCACAATTTAATATTAAGTGATCTCTCCCATCAAAAGGCATATATTTAGCATTTAAAATAAGCGCAGGTGGAAGACCGGGTGTTGCAGGGCTTCTGAGTGTCTAGAAAGGAGCAGAGTGGAATCATAAACCATAGTAACCCTACTGGCTCCTGCCAACTTACTTTATTTGCACTTCCATCATTGCCGCAGTCTTTCTTATATTCTGAAGAGCTATCCCAGACATTGCTACTTCTTCCAAAGACCATTACTTTTGTATATTTACTAATTATTTTTTCTGGATTTCCTGTGACAGATTTTCTAAAGCCAAAGTATGATGATAATGACGCCTTTGTGTTTTAAAGATTAAGACCCAAAATGTATTGGTGACTTTAAATAGAATTTAAAGTCAGAACTTTCTTAATTCAAGGGACTGAAAAGAGGGTCAAAGAGCATTGGAAAGGCCTAAGAAAAGGGTAAGGGGCTTCTTACAAATTCTCCGCCCCCTTGGCTCTGTGGGTGAGGGTGTGGCTGATGCAGAAGGGAAAGAGGCAGGCATCGCGGGCTGGTGTCAGAGCAGATTTACCCGGGCTTCATCCTGCTACGGTTGCAACTCTGTTGCCCACTTTGATTGCACATTTTAATTTTTTCTAGAAAAGCTCCAATCACTTTTTTCAGTTTTTATTTTATGTTAGTACATGTTTGTGGTTTATAATGATTACACTCATCACAGGGCGTAGGCACATGGACATAGCACTGCTTATTCTTTTTTTTTCACTCCTTCCTCCTCCCGTCCCTCTCCTCTCCCTTGAAAGATCTTGGCCCTTAAAAGATCTGCCTGTTCATTTTAAACTCCTGTGATCTTTCTTCCACTTCAACCATCTCATATCTCTAAACTCTTCATGAGCTACTTTCCCATTCCAAGTCTGGGTGCTCTGCATGGTTCGCTCCTCAGTTTAGATGTAATTGCTAAGTAAATGATAGGCAAGAGGTGTAACCTGTTATGCCTAATGATAGGCAAGAGGATAACCTGAGTTATCCTTGGTCCAGGAGAATGAGAAAAGAGACTGCAAAGGGCACAACCAATAATAGCAATGATTCTCACCTAAGGGTCTGCTATGGCTGCACCTAGATCCCCCTCAAAACCACATGCAGTTGTAGGTGGGGTTTTTTCAGAGGTGGCTGGATCTAGAGTGTGTGACTCTGGAACTGATTCCTGCTGCAATGCTAGGCTCAAGGGAACTAGGGTTAGGGGTATGGGTGCTACCTGCCCTAAGTAGCCTGGATCAGATATAAGAGACAGAAAGAACTGTGGCCATAACTTCTTCCTTTGCTATCTTCTGCCCACCCTAACCTGTTTCTCCTCTGCATTGCCTGTCTGCCGTGCAACCCAGCCTTGGAGCCAGCTGACAATGGGCTACACCACTACAAACTGTGAGCTTAATAAACCTTTCCTCCTTTATCTTTGGCTATCAGGTGTTTTATCTCAGCAACGAGAAAAGTAACTAGGACAGGATATGTATCATAATTACCTAGGCAGCTCTCCTAACTACACAGACCATCTCACAATAAAGCTCTGCAGAGATGTGATCTAGACATGTATATTTTGAGAAAACTTTTTGAGAAATTCCAAAGCATGATTTCGATTAAAACTGTCTGTATAGGAGAATTTAAATCTTATTTAGTCTACTTTCCATCTTTGACTATAAGTAGCTACATTACAGTTTACCCTTAGTAAACTAAAAATTACTTTCAGATTCATAATCAGTCAAGATTGTAAAGCAGTTGAAAAGAAAAATGGTTAAAGTAGAGGAAAAACCACACTGTGAGCATGAAAAAGCTGGAATGACAAGTAGTTGTTTTGTCACAAAATTGAACTGTGTATTATGTTGGAGAATCTGAATATTTGATAGCAGTGTAATCATCCTAGTTGTCAAGCAAACATCAATGCCAGGTGAATTACAGTCTGAATGTGGTATACTTTTAAGGGTCTACGTTTCACATAAACATTCTAATTTTTAGCACCAGGTATTTATTTTAAATTTTAGACAGAAACTGAGAGCTCATATTTTAGGTCCTGATGCAACTAACTTATCCCAGAAACCATCTGTATGCACGTTTCTTACTAGTATTTATCTATATGTGAATATAATAAGTGTCTAGAAAATAATGTGCTATCTTAAAACACCTGCAAAGTAGAAGATATATGGAGCCACTGAGATTGCAGAAATAGGGAAAATCAGTGGGTATCAGAGGATTTCCAACTCAGTGTAGCTAGCCGTCTGGGCATAGAATGAGCTGGTACCACATCAGGCCTTGGAGTTCCTTGACACTGAGGGCACTTACGAAGCTGAGGCTGCAGGGAGCCTTGCAGGAGTGAGTGACTGTGGAAATGTTGCATTCTCTCGGTCTCAAATGTAATATAGGTATGTGTGTGGACTGTGAGTCCAAAGAGAATGGAGTCCGAGGATGCTGAGGGGACTGGAGATGTGGGTGCTCTTCAGAGTGACACCGTGTAGACCCTGAGATGCCTGTGGTCTTTTCTACGTATGCTTTCCTCTGACTCTGAGCCTGTCTACTACAGACCATCTGTGAATCTTACAGTGACAAGAACCTACACTTCTTACATTCTCAAAGCTCTGGAACCAACTCTAGTAACCAGCCCACCCCACCAACTGCCCAAGGCCACATTTCTCCTCTCTGTGTGCATCTCAGAAACAAGCATGCACTTCAAATGACATAGGTCAGCTGCTACTTTGCTTTTATCCAACAGGACAGCACAAGCTTGCTTTCCCACAGGTGTGCTAACTGACTGGAAAGAAAAGCTTTTGTCAACACCAGAAAAGATGGTTTCTTGTTTCTGCTCAACCTACAGGGCCTTAGCTGTCAGCACAGGAGATTAATCCTGATTAATTCAGCAAAGAATTGCTGTTCACAAAGCCTTCCTGTCACACAAATTCCTGATCTCTGTGGGGTGTGAACAATTACTTTGGAGTTTGTGCAAATGTTTTCTGGTAAGATTGACCTCACATTACAGTTAGATATGTTTCTGATGATCATAGTGTAGTAAATATCTACATGCCACACCTGGGATATTTCTATTCCCTTGTGTGGAAGTATTCCCCTATAAGAACTAAAAAGGAACTGCTATGGTTGGGATATAGTTTGAGTGTGACCCTCAAAGTTTCATGCATTAGAAGTTTGGTCTCCAGTGCAATAGTGTTGAGATGCTGGAACTTTCAAGAAGTGGCATCTAGCAGGAGGTCCTTTGACCATGGAACCTGTGCCCTCAAAAGGGATTAAGGTAGTTCTCATGGAAGCCTGGTTAGGTCTTGAAAGGTTGTCATAAAAGAGCGATATTGGTTCCTCCCCACACTCTCACTCCCTGTCTTGGCACAGGATCGCTTTCTCTTGCATATGTTCCTGACACAGTGGCATCTGCCAGAATGTAACACAGCCGAAGAGGCCCTCACCAGAGGTCAGAAGAGGCAAGCTGCGTCATCTTGGTATCTCAACCTCCCTAACTCTGATTTAAATAAACTTTTCTCTGCAAAGTCCCTAACCTCAGATGCTTTTGTAATAGCAATAGAATATGGACTAATTGGGACTGATTGGCATCTAATACAGATCCATTTTTAATTTAGTTTTCCATAGTGCCTGAACTCATAGCTAGTAAAAGACCAAATAAAATTTTACACATTGAATTAGGTGCAGAGAAGTCCACTCTCAGCTTACCTTCTTTCCTATTGCATGACTTTAATTAACTTCTCAGCTTTTTCATTTTAAACACAAGGATAATGGCATCTACTCAGGGCTGTTAGTGTGAGGATTAAGTGAGATAAAATATGTAAAGCTCTCAGCAGGGTATCTGGTACTTGAGGAAATATTAGTTCCTGTTTCTTGCTCCTATTTTATTGAATGGTTGACTTCATGGTTGATCATTATTTCAGGTACTAAAGTTTGGATAAATTATATAGAAATAATTTTCAGATGATTTAGGCAAGGTTAGCAGTATCTTCAAATAGAATTCATTTTAGTACAATTTGGATGTGCTGCTGATTGATAATAATCTAAGGACTGATAACCCATCTAAAAAAAAAACGTATTAAAGACATTTGTGTAGCTTCTTCATTTTACAGAGTTTTTCTGTGGATTCTTTCTTTCTTTCTTCTTTTCTTTTTTTTTTTTGTTTTTGTTTTGAGACAGGGTTTCATGTGGCCCACCCAGGCTGGTTTCAGATTCACAGTGATTCTCCTGCCTCACCACCCTGAGGGCTTGCAGTATAGGCATATGCCACTCTGCCAGGCTTCTGTGGATATGTTTTTGACAGTGGGTTTAGGTATTTTATTCAAAAGTAGGTGCCAAATTCTTAGACCATATCTTCATTGCATTTTAACCCTAAAGACAAATCCAACCTATAGAAGGAAAGAGATACAATATGTCACTCCTCCATTTCAAAGAAGCTTTGTTCTTCCCAACCCTTCCTTTTCTGCTACAAATTTTTTTATTAATGTATCTTTAAAATTTGCTGGAAAGATATCTTCCAGCTCATAAGCACGACTGAGACCGAAGAGTCAAGCAGCCCCATAATCTGATTAACTGAACCCTCAGCCCTTCAATGCTCAGGGGCAGACTTCTTCACGACTGTGAACTTCTTAGGCATTTACTTCCAAACCTGTCCACCAGTGTTACGATTTAAAAAAATATTTCACAGGCCATATATAGTTAACTGTCTCTTGTGGAAGATGATTTCTCTTATTCCCATTGAGTGTATCTGGCAGCATAAATGTGCAGCATTTGGCTGTGTTAATATTCAGTGTTCCTGTCATTATAAACACGTGGCTGGTGTTGGTGGGTGAGCCAGGCAGGACCCTAGCAGCGCTATTCCTTCCCTGCAGATGTCTTTTGTTTTGTTTTTTTATGGGTAGAGGTATTACATAGATTCAAAGAAAATATTAACACTAAGAAATTACTAATTGATGAGTTACATATTGTCATCTTGGAAATTGTTCAAGTTTCAAAATCAAAGGATCAAAGGTGGACAGATACTCAAACCTTCACAGTGCAAAGCATTCTGTTCAATGATCTAATGAAAACTTAGTAATATGGTCATCCATCTTAAACACTTAAACATACAGCTTTGCAGATGTTTTGTCATCCTTGAATAACTGGATGATTTCTTTTTTTTCTCCAGACTGCCTTTCTCCCTATTTGTTTTGGCCCCTTTTTCACAGCTGAGGCTGACCTCCAAACCACTACAGTGTTCCGGGTACAAAATATTTTAAAAGTTTAAATGTGTTTACTTATGCAAATTATTTTATCAAAATTTTCCTTTATTTTTGTTTCCTACAACTCCTTAAGGCTAGAAGAAAAGATCTTGGCCTCCTGCTGGAAACACAGTGGTACCTCAGTTTAGGAATTCAATTCCGTCCATGGTTCTGATCACAAACTAAAGTAGAAGCAAAGCAAATCAAATGAATTGGTGAGGTTGAACGTTGACTTTGCAGGACAATTGGTTCTCATCCAGTTCAGGTTGCGATCAGAATCATGGAAAGAATTAAGTTCATGAACAGAGACACCACTGTAAATGGACCAAATCACAGTAAGATTGCAGAGTATGCAATGTGTATTAATGAAAGAGCACGGAAGTTAATGTACTTTCAGTAGTTAGTGTTTTTACATAAATGACATCAAACACATCCTAGATATAATTGGAATTTTTTTCTTGGTTTCTTTTAAAAACACATTTTCAGTTTATTGCAAAATAATTTGCTTACTATAAAACGAACTGTCTTTTTTTTCCTCCATAGCATCACTGGCATTTGTTATTGTTTGACTTCATTATGGTGGCCATCCTTTCTGGGATAAGATGGAATCTCAGTGTTGCTCTAATTTGCATTTCTGTAATGGTCAGCAGTGTTGAGCATTTCTTCATGTATTTATTGGTAATTTGTACTTCTGTGAAGTGTCTATTCATTTCATTTGGCCATTTTTTGATTGCATCTTTTATTTGGAGGTGAAAGCTCAGCTTTTGAGTTCTTTATATATTCTAGGAAATAGGAAGATAGATCTTTGCCAAAGGAGAAAGGGAACAAGAGGTGGAGGGTGAGGAAGGGAAGGGAAACAGAAAAAGAATTAAGATGAGTTATGTGCATGTATCAATTCTCTGCAAGGAATATGGACATTATGTATTACTTATATCTACTAATGGAAAAATGGAAAAAAAAATGAACTGTTTGCTCAAAGTATGGTTTTATGCATTTTATCATCTGCTTTCTCTTAAATTGTCATGTTTTCTGGCATTTACTCATATTTCCTTCCATAGGAGTATTATGAAATAGGGGTAATACAGAATGATTTATTTTTTCATACATAAAAATAAAGGGAATAATATACACAATTTAAAAAGACTTCTATTTTGATTATTTTGATCCATAACTTTCTTGGTTGATAAAACATTCATGCTGTTTTTAATGTATATCTCAATTATATAATTATATCCTAGAAACTGTTAAACTTTTTCAAGTCATGGAAGTAAATATATTTCCAAATTAGGAATTCCTAACCAAAGTAACTTGATCCAGAGGATAAGATAGTTGAATAAGTTCCAGAGATCTACTGGGCAGCATAGCAACTAACACGAATAATAACATATTATATCCTCGGAAATTGCTGTGAAGGTAGATTTTAAATACTCTCATCTTAAAAATAACATATAAATTTAAAACTAATTACACTGTGATGTCATATGTAAGGTCGTTCAAACTCAAAACCTACACAATCTATGATGTTTTTATTTAAAGGAAATAAAAAATTTATTTGAGACATAAACTGTAAAAGATAAATAAATTGGAAGAAGAAAGACCAACAATGCAATAATTTTAATAAAAATTCTTATATATTAATAAAGAAAAGATCTATAATTTAAAATATCTTACAAAAATACCATAAGCATCATTCATAATGTGGAAATTCAAATTACTGTTGCACTTACATGCTGTCTTAACATGTCAGACTGTCATAATATACCATGTAGTCCTTAGTAAGTCAGAAAATCTGTTTGTAGAGACATTTGACGACACTCATCATAATTTAAGGTGCATATACCATTTTATATAAAATACTCTGCAAGCATAATGTTATAGATGAATAAAGATTTACATAAAGATATTCATTTTAACATTGCTTTCAGTAGCACATTGTTTTACACAGTCAACTTGTCCATCAAGAATGGAGTAGTAAACTGAAAGTGGTGGCACATGCCTGTAATGCCAGCACATGGGAGGCTGAGGTAGGAGGATAATTGTGAGTTCAAGGGCAGCCTGGGTTGCATAGTGAGTTCAAGGCCAAACTGAATGACAGAGAGAGACCCTGTTTCAAGAAAGAAAAAGTGGACTGGTAAAATAAATTTTGTTAGCTGTAATAAGTTCTTATGTAACAGTTAGAAAAGAATGAAATAAACTTACACATACTAATGTCTTGGGAGCTTTTATTTATAGAAGTAAAATTTATGATATTGTGTATCTACAATAAGGTTTGTATAGATATTCACACCCCCTAGGACAGGGGATTGTACCCCGGGGGCTCTGCTGGCCCCAGTTCTCCACACCCAGCTTCTGCATCTCAATTAAGAGAGCCAAGAAAAAATACCACATCTTTTTCATCCACTCTTCAGTTGATGGGCATCTTGGTTGCTTCCAAGATTTAGCTATTACAAATTGTGCTTCTATGAACATGGGTGCACATATATCACTGTGATATGAACTTTTCAGTTCCTCTGGGATGATATTTTTATACAATGGAGTATTACTCAGCTATGAAGAAGGATGACCTTGAAGCCTTCATAGGTAAATGGAGAAAACTTGAAACTATCCTCATAGTGAAATAAATAAGAACCATATTTATAAATATCACATTGTGTCTCTAGTGTAAAAAGTAATAAGAACTGTAGGAGTAATAAAACCCAAATGTGTAATTGCTACTGTAAATAAGAGAGGAAAAGAAAGTGCTCTAAAGGATATAATTGCATGTATGTTTAGGTGTGTAAGATGAATGACCATATTACTCTATTTGTGTTATATCATGGAGCAGAACTGTTGACAGTCATTGCTTGAATGTGTACTT
>PVJX010019640.1:0-34567 GCA_004027295.1 Dolichotis patagonum | reverse complement strand
GGGTAAGATGGATGACCATATTGTTGTTTTTGTCAGATCGTGGAGCAGGGCTGTTAACAGTCTCACTGTTTGAATGTCTACTTTACATGCTTTACCTTTGTAATTTGAGCAGCTATTTCCAAGAAGTCAGTATGTAATTAGTCAAGTAATAATTTCCTAGGTTTTATTGTTGTACTTTTCCTTTTTTCCTTGGAATGCTGTATGGTTGCTACCCTTTATTCTGTTTTATTTTGTTTTGTTTTTTCCTCTTTAAATAAAATTATTTAAAAAAAAAGATGTGATATTTTATACAATGGAGTACTACTCAGCTATAAAGATGGATAAACTCGAGGCTTTTATAGGTAAATGGATGTGACTTGAGATCATACTCATAAGTGAAATAAATCAAATTCACATGTGTAAATGCCATATTCCCTCCCTAACGTAATGAATGAGCAAGTAAGATCCAAAATCTTGCAAAACTGCTCAAATGGGAAAAGTAACTGGGATAGGGCAAAGGAAGAAAGAGGAAAGAAGGAAGGGAAAAGGAAAAAGACATAAATTTATGTATATGTATACATAAGATAACTAAGATGACTATATTACTAATTTATTACTTCTTGGAAAAGAACAGTTAATACTCGTATGATCAGATCAATTTTGCATGTCTATATCTGATAATCCAAGCACCTATTGAAGATAACAATATGCAATATAACAACCATTGTTAAATTCCTATCATCTTATTGTTTTTGGTTTGTTGCTGTTTGTCTCTTTAGCTTTTTGTTTTTCTTTTTTATATTTTTCTATTTTAAATAAAAAAGTAAAGAAGAAGTATGTTTCAAATCCTATACATTTTCACAAATAATCGTTGCTGGGAATTCTATTAAATTTCTTGGAACTTTGTTTCTAAATTAATAACATTTCTTTATTTAAAAATTTTAAAAAGCAAAAACAAAATAATTCTTAATAAAAGCAGTGAGGCACCTCCCTGGGTATTAAAGCTCTCTGAAGACCCTTCTCCTCAGGTGACTGTTCTATTAGGCGAGACAGGCTCATAGGAACTCTGTCTGCTTCTCTTCCTCCATATCTCAACTCTCCTCTCAGTTTTATAGCTCTTGAGTGTCCCTCCCCATGCAACCTGAGTGCATTGTGCTGTGCTTCCCCAGAGGCAGGCCACCCTTTACCCCAGTGAGCATAACTCATGTTTCAGAATCAGTGTAGTTACACCCTGAGGAACAGATGCTTTGAGTTCTGCACTCAAAGTTAAGAGGCTAAAGGCCAGGGGTGGATGGTGAAGGCCTTGGTAATGAATCCAGAAAGCCAGGTGTGGGGAATCAAAGCCTTGGGAAAGTGGCACACCAAAAACCTACTCCAGAGCAGGCACTCCAAATACCTACAGCCCCCAAGCCCTAGCTCACTGGACTCTAGAAGCAACTGTCAGCAGATTCTAGAGTCAGTAAAAGACAGTCCTGTTCATCTACAAAGATTAACACGGACCTAGCGGAAAGGGTGGTCTTCTGATTTATGAGATCTCCAAGACAATAGAGTGGCAGCCAAGTGAGATGGAGTTTTTGCCCTCACGTCTTTACATCTACAGAGCAATATTTTTGTGGGAGGAGAGGGAAGTTGATTAATTCTTGACACCTTGTAAAAACCTGGTATCTCCTGACCAAAGACTAGAGCAGCCAAGAGTTTATAAATGAAGACTATGTTTTCTTTGTTTGAAAATATGTTACGTTGTTGTTCCAATAAAACAGTTTTTGTTCTTGATTGGAAATATTCTGTGCTGGGTAAATAGGACCCAGAGCTTTGTTCTCCTCACAGTGTGACTTCCACATGGATAGACACGATAGGCCTGGCCTGCAGAGGCACATGGTAGGAGCAAGACCCACACTTTTGCCTGGGTCGAAGGAAGTCCATGGAATTGATAGAAATCAAAACTTCCCAAGATTTGCCAAAATGTGTTCTGAACAAGGTGACTTTGTGGTTGTGCCTGGCTTGATCCTTCCCTGCTCTTGACCTCTTAGTCAGCAACTCTGGAACTTTGTTCGCTTTGGTCTGCCACCTCTCCTGCCTTGGAGAGAGCACACTGGCCAGCATGCCAGAAGCCCTACCACAGCCCACCTCCTACTCCTTTCTTACTGTGTTTTTTCATATAGAACATGAAACTTTGTACCATACCTAGTAACTAGATGCTCTTTTTGGTCCTTCCAAAATATGATGACTTCTAAATTCTCCTAACAGCTCCCTGAAACACCTCACCTCATTTGTCTCTCTTCTAAAGGAAATAGCCAGTACTCATCTCCACCAGGAAGCCTTTCCTTTCTGATCCTAGCCCCAGACTGCAGAATGCTAGTCAAGTCATTTCATGGGTACATTTTGACAGGTAGGTCTTTGAGTACAGGGGCCATGTTTTCTTTTCTTTCTTTGTTTTTATTTATTGTCTTTTTGAGACAGGGTCTCACTATGCAGTTCAGGCTGGCCTTGGGCTCACTTTGTAGCCCAGGTTGGTCTCAAACTTGCCTCAACTCTCCTTCCTCAGCCTCTAGTGTGCTGGGATTACAAGGGTGCACCATCACACCCAGCTCAGCCATGCTTTTGTTTCTCCCATCTCACCCTCAACATATATCAAAGTTCTCCCTGTAAAACAATATGCAAGCCCAACATTGTGGTACATGCCTGTAGTCCCAGCACTCTGGGAGTCTAAAGCATGAGGATCAAAACTTCAAGCCTAGCCTGGTCAACTTAGCAAAAGTCAGTCTCAAAATAAAAAACTAAAAAGGTCCATGGATATGACACAGTACAAAGGCCCTGAGTTCAATCCTCAGTACCACAAAAATTAATTAACATTTAAATTTTTTTAAAAAATTATGTACTTCATAAAGTTGATTGACTAGCTGACTGATCGAGCTGTTACTTATTGAGGAGAAACTGCAAAAAAAAAAAGCAACCGAAATTACAATTAAATTACCTTGTTAGTAGGCCAAATACAATTAAGAACAAGTAGCCTAGAGTCCGACAGCTGACAAGTTTGAAACCTGGCTCTACTAACTACTAAATGTTGGTTCTTGAGCAAGTCATTCACAATCCATGCACCTCGGTTTTCTCATCTATAAAATCAGGGACACTAGTAGCCCTACCTTGTAAAACTGCAGCCCAGTTCCAGTGAAATCATGCTTTGGAAGTCTCTAGCATAAGGCCTAGCAGTTGGGAAATGCTCCAAGCTGTCAACTTCAGTGGTGGTGATGATGATGGCACTTAACCCAGGGCAAGGCTTGGGCCACTGTCACTTTCTTCTCATTCCTAAAGATGTAAAGGTAACTACCAGAATCTCACATAAATGCCTAGTTGCCTTCTGGAATATCCACACTTGATTGCAAGGAGTCAGGAACTGGTGATCTGAGGTTCCTTTTTAGTTGCTGTCATGATTTAGAGAAATGTCTTTTAAAAATGTGGAAAATCAAAAGTGTATATGTGACATTTTATAAATGATAGACATGAGAACAGTGAGGAAGAGAATATGCAGATCCTTTAGTATCATCAAACTATGTTCTCAGAAGTATATTAAGACTGCAAAAGGGTACATAAGGAAAAAATGCAGCATTCATCTAGGATCCAGAAATCATTTCTCCCCCACAATACTTCTAAGTCTCTCTCTCGTCTCCCTCCTCCCTCTCTCTGTTTTTGCAGTGCTGGGTGGTGCTCAGGTTCATAAGTATTCTATCACTGAACTACACAGCCTTGGACCTCTTGCTGCCTATTAGACACCTCCACCTGGAGTTCCACAAGTACTTCAAATTCAACCTGTCTGAAATAGAACTCTGCTTCTCCTTAACCCACGATTCCTTACGCCTTCCCTTGCCACCCAATTTTGCAAGTCAAGAACTGGAAAGTTAACCTCAGCTCTACCTTCTTTCTCAATATTACTCTGCCACATAATCAATAAACTTTGTGGATTTTAATTGCCAAATATCTCTTGAATCCACCCACAGCTTGTCAACACTCCTGGAACCAGAGCAATATTCTTTTCATTAGTTCCTTTGCTATTATTCAATTCATTCCAACCCCATCATCTATAAAAACGACACTGTAGATGACAAATATGCCCAAGTTAATTCCCTGCTTTCCTAACACCTCCCTGTCTTCTAAGACACTTCTAAGAAAACACTTGGTGAGACACAAGCCATGGCCACAGCTAATTGTGTCCAACATGTTTTCTTCTTTTAGGGGACCTCAGATAACTTACATTCACAAGACCTCAGATAACTTACATTAACAAGAGGAAAGAGATTACAGGCCTATGAATGGTCCTAATTCATTATCACTCTAACATTTTACACTTTTATGCCACATCCATCTCAGAGGAACTACCCTTCTCCTTCCTCACTTGGTAAAACTTACCCACTTTTCAAGATTTACTCTAACCTCATCTCCTGTGAGGTCTTCACTGTTGTCTCCCCGCTACAGCTTCTTCTTTGCACACTAATGTTCTCTGAACATAATCACTGCACTGTAATTGTCTGTTCAAATTGAGGCTCCTCCACTGTATTTTTATGCATTTCTATTTTTAGCACTGCACTTGATCTTAGCCAAAAGGCCAAGAAGCAATTATTTTTAACACTGAACACATGACTGAGCCCAAGGAAAGTATTCAATAAAAGTTTGTGAAATGAGTTAATGGCCTCATTAAGTCCCTATCCCCAATAACAATAGGTAAGGACACTATAATGAGTGTTCCTTGACTTGTACGGGACAGAATGTGAGGAATATTAAGTGACATGTGGTCCAGGCTTGACAGTGCTCAATGTTATTACATGTCTCCCACTGAACTCTTTCATCTTTACTCCTCAGATAAGAAGCAGAAAGAGAATCAGCCCTGGTATCACCTTGATCTTTTGGTCACATAATTTGTCCACCCTCTCCAAGTCCTACCTCCAACCCTTGAGGCCTTGTTTCTTAGGAGCTTCTCCCTGAAGAGAGAACATCTTCACCTTATGCCAGCAAAAGGATTTCTTTTCCTCTAAACTTCTGGAAGTCTCATTGCCTGGGCAAGTCTGGCACCCAAGACAGATCACCTCTTGGGTTTTTTTTATTTTCCAGGGAATCTGAGGTTGTCAGAGCAGACAGACTCCCAGGAAATCAAATCTGTCCCATTGACCCTGAGTTTGAGAGAAGTGACTTGCCTGAAGGCCCCTGAGAAGTGTGATCAAAATAGATTTCTAGGCTGTACCCACAAAATCAGAATACTGATGTGGGAGACACCATTTCAGAACTCTCTATCCCGTGCTAGATCAATGTTGTGCCTTCTCAAGTAGCTCACCAGAGGCTGACAGCTAGCTCTTTCTTCCTAGCACTGTCTCCTCCACAGTATCCAGCACAGCAGTGTTCTGTAACACTTCTTCAGTGATTAACCCTGTGTTACTTCTCCATGAGAAAATGAAATGAAGGCTGGGTATGGTGGTGCATGCCTGTAATCCCAGCACTCAGGAGACTAAGGTAGGAGGACTACTCTGAGTTCGAGGCCAGCCTGGGCTCCCAAGTGAGTTCAAGGCCAACCTGAACCGCATAGTGAAACTCTGTCTCAAAAAGACAGGTGAGAGAAAGAAAGAAAGAAAGAAAGAAAGAAAGAAAGAAAGAAAGAAAGAAAGAAAGAAAGAAAGAAAGAAAAAAGAAAGAAAGAAAGAAAGAAAGAAAGAAAGAAAGAAAGAAAGAAAGTGAAATGAACAAAGAAACTTGAAGTTAGTCTAGCTGAGAGTGCCAAGGGAGACTCGGCCTTGGCAGCCCTCCCCAAATACTGCTTTCTGCCTGATTTTTTGTTTAAAGTGCTGAGGTCATCATTAAAAAAACTGAGTTAAACTTGAAAGATTGTTTTTTAGGACGACTAGAGACTTCAAACATCTTTTTAAAATCTCATCTGGGCAGAAAGATAAACCTTCCAAACAAATACACACATGCACGTGCATGCAAACACACACACACACACACACACACACAAAAATACAGGATTTCCTGGACATATACAGGGGTCACAATCTTACACTTTTAGGTGTCTATTCCTAGCATGGGCAGTGAACCCAAATAATCAGGAAGCTTAACTGTCACATAAAAGATCATTACAGCATCTAGGCTGAGATCATTATGTCAGGAAGAAGCCTCAGACATTTTGATAATTCTTCCAACAAGGAGGATGACAAAATGGTCTTGCTTCTTGAGTCTCAGTTTCTCAGAAATTCCTACTAAGTCTTTTCCCCAAGATTCTGACCAGTTAAAGTTCTGTTGTGCTGAGAAGGCCACAAACACTATACCTCAGGCCTAGCTCCCCACTGACTCCTCTATCCCTGCAGCCATGGGCTTCTGGGAAGAAAAACGACCTATACACTTGTCACCCACCAGAGGACACTCAGAGGACCAGTCCCAGGCTGGCCCCCAAAGTTCATTCTATTAGTGCAACTCCACTGTCCTGACCCTGGGTTTGATCACAGTTGACAAGCAAAATCCCTGGTTAGAGAAAAGGCAAAGATCGGTCAGTCACTCATTGGTGGCATTAGGTGGCCACCTGCAGCAACCTGGACAGCATGTGCTCTGTACAGCCCATTAATTCCCATTTGCATCCACAGCTTGCAGACTGCCCCTTTGAGGGTAGAGGCAATCAGACAAGCTTCTCTGGGCAAGATACCTGGAGACTGAATATATTCAGATTGGCAAGTACATGAAAAGTACAAGCCGTAATCTGAAAAGCCAGAGGGTCCATGAGAGGAAGGTTCTGCTAGGCGGTTGATTTCCAAGGGCAAGTGAAAAGCCAGAAACAAGAGATAAAAACCTGAAAAAGTCAGACACTGCTCAAATCCTGGAATGAAGACAAGACTGGAAAGCAGGGTCGAGAATTTAGCTCAGTGGCATAAAAACACACCTTGCAAGTGTGAGGTTGTAAGTTCGATCCCTGGTATCAAAAAAAAAAGACTGGAAAGCAAGAGTGTGAGCAAAATGAGGACATCCAATTACCTTGGAGGGGACAGGAATAGAGACAGGGAGTTGACACAGCCATAGGCCTCAGGGTATGTGGGCAAGATCATGCAGGACTAAATTTCCCAGGGTCCTTCTTAGATAAATGCCACAGTTTTCTATTGGGACCTCGACAGAGTCTTGTCCTTGGGGAATTTGAAGTCATTCGAGGCTTTTCTCATGTGAGAAGAAAATAAGTATAGAAGGACCTTAATCTCATTCTGATAAGAGGCATTTATGATAAACCTTCTGCCAACATCATATTAAGTGGAAAAAAGTGGAAAGCTTTCACTCTAAAATAAGGAACAAAACATGAATGTTCACTATCACTACTCTTGTTCAACATAGTACTTGAAATATTAGCCAGAACACTGAGACAAGAGAAACAAATAAAAGGGTATGTATAGGAAAGGAAGAAATCAAATTATTATTATTGGAAGATGACATGATTCTCCACACAGAGGACCCAAAAATTCCACCAAAAGATGCCTGCAATTAATAACTGACTTCAGTTATATAGTAGAATACACAATTAACAAAAAAATCAATAGCATACTTGTACACCAATAGTGAACTCACTGAGAAAGAAACTAAGAAAACAGTATCATTCACAGTAGCATTAGAAAAATACTTAGGAATTAACCTAGCAAAAGAAGTGAAAGGTATCCTGAATGAAAATTACAGTGCTCTTAAAAAGGAGATTGATAAGGACATCAGAAAAAAAAGATATTCCCGGTTCATGGGTAGACAAAACCAATATAATCAAAATGGCCATATTTCCAAAATTGCTACACAGATTTAATGCAATACCAAATCACAATGCCAGTAGCATACCTCACAGAACTAGAGAAAATAAACCTAAAATTCATATGGAACCAAAGGAGATCCAGAATACCAAAAGCAATCTTCTGTAGAGTCAACAAAGTAAGAGGCATCACAATTTCAGACTTGAAGTTATATTTTAAAGTTACTGTAATAAAAAGAGCATGGGACTGGCACAAAAACAGACATGAGGACCAATGTAACAGAACAGCAGTACAATAACAAACTCAAGTACATTCAATTATTTGATCATTGATAAGGGGGACAAAAGCACAAACTGGAGAAAAGTTAACCTCTTTTACAAATGGTGTTGAGAAAATTGGATATCCACATGTAGGAGATTTAATCTAGACCCATATCTCTCACCATGTATTAAGCTAAAATCAAAATGGGTCAAAGAACTAAATGCTAAAATAGAAACACTGACCATGGGTTGGGGATTTAGCTCAGTGGCATAAGCGCCTGCCTTGCAAGCACACAGTCGTGAGTTCGATCCTCAGTACCAAAAAAAAAAAACAAAACAAAACAAAAACAAAACCACTGACCATGATTGAAGACAAAATAGGTAGAACTCTTAAAGCCAAGCGATTTTCTGAACCCTACTTCCACAGGAAATAGTATCAAGAATCAACAAATGGAATAGTGTCAAATCAAAAGCTTCTGCACGGCAAAAGAAATAACCAAAAGAGTGAAAAGACAACCTACGGAATGGGAAAAAAACTTTACCAGTGATTCCTCAGGCAGAAAACTCATGTCTAGAATGTATAAAGAACTCAAAAAAATTAAACCTCCCAAAATAAAAGACACAATAAAAAAATGGTCGGGAAAAATGAATACACTCTTGACAGAAGAAGTACAACTGACCAAAAAAATACATGAGGAAATGCTCAATATTGCAATCCATTAAAGAAATGCAAATTAAAACAACTCTGAAATTCCATCTCACCATAGAAAGAATAGCTATCACCAGGAACTCAATAACAAATGCTAGAGAGGCTGCAGGGAGAAAGGAACCCTTTTATACTGTCAGTGGGAATGTAAACTGGTACAACCACTACAGAAATTCTTCAAAAAACTGAAACTAGAAATTCCATTTGACCCAGCTCTGCCCTTTCTAAGTATCTTCCCAAAAGAGTTAAAGGTATCCTATTATAGGGATACACATGTTATGGCTGGTATCTAGATGTCCCCTTAAACATCATACAGTCATAGGTGAAGCTTTTCATAGGTGGTTGGACCTAAAATGTGTGCTGGGCCTAAGGATGTTATGCTGGGATTGACTGATGGTACAGTCCTAGGATTAAGGGCAGGTACCCTGGATAGACTATAAAGGATACAAAAGTGGGCTGCTGTTGTTGCTGCTTATCACTTGCTACTTGCTACTTCCTGCTTGCTGGTTGCTCCCTTCTGCTGCCCTGCTTTGCCATGGACTTTTTCTCTTCTGTGATGCCCCTCTGCCATGCTATCCTGCCTTTGAACCAGTCAATTATGGACTGAAACCTTTAAAAGCTGTGAGCTGTGAGAAACTTTTCTTCCTTTCACTTTGGGTGTCAGAGTTTTGTCTCAGCAACAAGAAAAGTAACTAAGAAAACATGTGTACCTGTGTTTATAGCAGCACAATTTATAGTAGGCAAATCTTGGAAGTGGCCCATATGTCCATCAACAGATGAATAGAGAAAGAAAACATGGTTAGTTACACAACGGTGTACTACCTTGCCATAAAGAAATTAAAACTCAAGTCATTTTGGGGAACATGGATGCACCTTAAGAGTATAATGTTAAGTGAAATAAATCAGACACACAAGCTTAAACATCACATAGTGTCTTTTGTATGAAAAACCCAGAATAAAAATAAAGAGAACATAAAAATTAAATAATAGAAAGTAGGGAGATAGATCATTCTCACAGGGGAAGGGGATCAAGAGATGGAGGGAGTGGAGAGAAGAGAGCTGGGGGATAAAAAAAGGAACTGGAACGTTATTTACATGTAACAACTCCACACAAGGAATGTTAACACTATGCACTGCAAATGTGTACAAAACACAGAAGAAGATCAAGAGATGGGTGGAAGGGGAAAAGAAGGAAAAGAAAAAGGGATTTAAAAAGATGTGCTCTGTACATGTACCAGCTGCACTACACATATATACTAATAAACTACAACAATAGTACTGAGAATCAACAAATGAGATCATGTCGAATCAAAAGCTTCTGCACACCAAAGGAAACAACCAACAGAGTAAAGAGACAATGTACGGAATGGAAAAAAAGTTTGCCAGCTACTCCTCAGAGAGAAGGCTAATATCTACAATATATTTTTAAAAACTCAATAAATTAGAACTCTCTAAATAAAAGACCCAATCAAAAATGGGCAACTTAAATGAGTAGAGACTTCTCAGAACTACAAATGGCCAATAAATACTTGAAAAAATGCTCAGCATTGCAGTCCATTAGAGAAATGCAAATTAAAACAACATTGAGATTCTATCTTACCCCCTCCCAATGGCTATCATCAAGAAATCAGATAATAACTGATGCTAGTAAGGCTGCAGGGGAAAAAGAAACCTCCACTGTTGTTGGAAATGTAAACTAGTAAAGCCACTATGGAAATCAGCATGGACATTCCTCAAAAAACTGCAAGTAGAAATTCCATCTGAGCCAGCTGTTCTCCTTCTGGATACCTTCCTTAAATGTTAAAGGCATTCTATTACAGTGATAAATGCAAACTCATGTTATAGTACCATGATTCGTAATATCTAAATCTTGGAAGTTGTCTATATGCCCACTGATAGATGAATAGATAAAGAAAATATTGCATTTTTACGCAATGCCGCACTACTCTGCAATAAAGATAAATAAACTTGAGTCATTTATATAACAATGGATGTACCTTTAGGCCATAATGTGAAGTGAAATAAATCAGACAATGTTATATATACATGTTTTCTCTTATACGAGAAACTCAAAATATAAATGAATAACAAAATAAAAGATAGATAGTAGAAAATAGACAAATAGATCTTGTTCAAATGGGAAGGGGATCAAGAGCTGGGAGGAGGGAGCAGAGGAGAGAAGAGAAGAGGGGAGGAGAGGAGAGGAGAGGAGAATTAAAAAAAGAATTCAGATATGTTACATATATGTAACAACTCCCAATAAGGCATATAATCATTGTGTACTGCAAACATGTACCAACAAAAAATAGATAATAAAAAGAAAATAAATACAAGTCAAAGTAAGTTACATGATATGTGATTTATGATTATATGTTAATCAGGCTGCTTCAAATAAAATAACCAATTTATCTGCTATGTCTGCCTAAATCTGCCAATGGACAAGTACTACATAGGTTAAAAGAAAATCATATACTTTCCTGCCTGCTAATTCCTTAAAGTTACAAGAGAGAGTCAAAAACCTCTTGATCTTGCTGAAATTACCCCAGGCAGGCCTCATTGAGGAGTTAAGACTAGTTACTGTATATGAAAGGTCACTAACACAACTGGGAATTGCCTCTAATGAAAGACATTACTATGTTAATAATGAGCAAAATAACAATTGTTGTCACTTATATTCCATATGCAGGGCACTTAGCAAAGAGAAGCCTAACAGAGTTAACACCATCTCAACATCCCTCATGAAACGAGAAGAAGCACACATCCTATTAACAGGCCTTCTTCTCTGTTATTTAAAATTTGGTATAGAAAAATACTGTCTACATAAATTTTTACAGGAACATTTCTTACAGCTAGCAAGTGGCTGTGCAGTTCATTAGTAAGACAGATGCTGGAATTATCACCAGCAGGTTTTCTACACAGGATATGGGTGTGAGGATGAAAAGTCATATCCCTACTTGTTTGCAAACATCTGCAGGGAGCTTACCTCCTGTTTCTTGCCCTGGAGTCCAACAGTGCCCCGCCCCACTCATAACCTTCCCCCTCCCACAAAAGACATCATGAGCTTTTTGCGGTACTCATGACAGAACCCAGGGACTACATGCCCAAACATTTTTTTAAACTTTATTTTGAGGCAGAATCTTGCCAAGTCACTAAGTTGCCCAGGCTGGGCTTAAACTTGTGATTCTCCTGCTTCAGCCTCCCAGTATGTTGGGATGTACCATGCCCAGCTCACACCTTCACTTTTTTCCCATCAAATATCTCTCTGCCACTGCAACTGCTTTGTTACAAGACAATGACAATGATCTTTTTCCCAAAGTGTTGATGTAAGGTGCTTTTGTTTTCTTTTGTTTTGTTTCTTGCTGTGCTAGGAATTGAATTCAGGACATCAGAGATGCTAGGCAAGCATGATACCACTGAGCTACAATGCACCCTTGACGTGAGGTTGAGATGAGATTTTCCCATCTCAAACAGGGCCTGGTCACATAACAAGCTCTCACCAAATGTTAGATATTAATGTTATTTTCCTTAGATCACTACAACACAAGTTGAAATATCCTTGGATGTGGTGGTGTGATAGTCAAAGGCATCCATCTGACCCCTTCCTCCACCACTGATTTACATGGGACCAGGCTGCTAAACTGATCAAAGGGCAGCAATTTGGAAAGATGAAGTAGAAAGGAGGAGAGAATAAAAAAGCAGTAAACTTAGCAGGGCTTAAAATGACTAGGAGTCTGCTCTGTTCAATCACACATGTTGATGCGAATTATCCATTCCCTTTCCATTCCTTGGAACCCATTGGTGGTACCACCATGTCTTTTTTGTTGCTGTTTTGATGTAAGTCAGGAATGTTATGGTCCCTAAAATGATGCCTGGCACACAGTAATACCTGACCAATGCATGAATGAATGGTGGTCAGCACCAAGAAGCTCCCCACGCTGAATGAATTAATTTTTAATGAACTATGATTTTTCCTCAAGGGAACCTCCATAAAAAGCGAAGTGAAAAAGCTGCTTTTTCCCGTCGAAGAAAGCTTCATTAGAATTTTCCATCTTTTGAACTGCCATATCCAGGGTAGTCACTGCATTCTGAGGAAGAATCTCAATGCCACTAAGAGGCGCTGTGGGAAGAGAGGAATAAGTACTGGTTGAATCAGCAGAACTCACAGTCACTGGAAGGCTCACCTCCGAATTTGTTGGTATCAGCTGCCACCTACAGGCTGCTGGAAGTCTTGCCCATTTCCTTGGGAATCTTGGCCAATGCTGCTGCAGGGTCCACCAAAACTACTGAACCTCAACATATCTGATTGGACAATTAGAGTCTGGGCCAAGTTTTGGAGCCTCTCACATATCCCTTTCAGCTCCCATTTATATCTCAATCTGGGCTTCCTGGGAATTGTGAAACAGTAATTTGTAGAAGAAATCACCTTGAATTTAAAATCAGAATATTTTGTGTCCTGGCCTCGATATGCTTTGTGGCCTTGGAAGAATTGCTTAGCCTCCCTGTCAGTTGTAGAAAAACTCTTCAGGGTAAGTGAAAATGCTTGTGTTGGAAAAACAAACAAATCCCCAAATCAAACTCCATTTTTCCTACTGTAGTCTCACAACACAGATCACTGATATGTCTTCAAAAGATCTGAGTATTTGACCCCACCAGTAACCCAGCCATCAATTCTGTAGCTGACAGCATCTGAATTTCCTCTAATGTAATTCACTTACCATGTCAGTTCTCACAGGTTGAGGGCTCAGTCCTCCCAGATGGTTCCCCCCACTTTAGGTGTCAGTCACAGGCTCCAGATTGATTTTACCTGTGCTTCTGACGAGCTATAAACAGGGATTTCTGCAATCTCCTCCTCAGGTTTCATTAATTTGCTCTAGAGAGTCACAGAAGGCAGGGAAACACACTGACTAGTTTATTATGTGGATATTAATCTGCAGATAACAGGTGCACATGGTGATGTGGGGAGTGAGATGCACAGAGCTTTCATGGCTCTTTGGACACACTATCTGGAAACTCTGAACTCTGAGTTTTCATGGAAACTTCATTCTCTAGGCACAATTGCTAATAGACTAGATGAGGTAAGGCAGCAAGCCCTGTTAACTGAAATTCTTCTTGGCCTCTATGTGTAGCATCTCTTTCTCCAGAGCAAGACCTAGGATCCCTTCTGGGTGAGGAGAGGTGCTATAATTTGCATCTGAAATGTCCCCCAAATGTCCATGTGTTAAAAGTTTGGTTCCCAGCCCATGAGGCTTTTGTAAGCTGGTGGAATCTTTAAGATGTGGGACCTAGTGGGAAGAAGGCAGGTCCCTGGTGTATTGCTTTTGAAGGAAATACTGGGACTCCAACCTTTCCCCCCTGCCCTTCCTGGCCACCGTGAGATGAGCAGTTTTGCTCCACCATATTTTTTCCACTATGATGTGCTGCCTCATCACAGGCCCAAGATAACAAAGCCAAAAGCTCCAAAACCATGAGTCAAAGAAAACCGAAAGGAAACTCTTTTTAAGTTGATTGTCTTAAGTATTATGTTATAGTAATGGAAAGTTTGCTAACACAAGGGTCTTATGAACTGCTATTGAACAAAGGTAGGTCAGAAAATTCCTCTTTGGCCAGCTCCAACACAGAAAAGCAGGGGTAGATTAGAGTTTCTGTGACCTGTCTTGGGAAAAAGAAATTTTAGTTTCTGTGTCTGCCTTGAGGAGGAGGTTTCGAGCCAAGAATCGTATACAAAAACCAAAATATCAACACTCTGGGAGGTTAAGGCAGGAGGATCATGAGTTTAAGACCATCCTGGGTAACTGAGTAAGACCTTGTGTCAAAAGAAAAAAAATTAAAAAGGGGATATACTTTAGTGTGAAGATCCTCTCTCAATCCCCTCCAACATATACATCACAATATTACAGTTTCATAAGTTATAAAGCAGTACACAAAAAGAAGATTCTCTTTCCGCCTTTCCTGTTCTTATTAACTCAAGTGGAAGAAGGGACTATGCCTTAGCCTTTCCTGTATGCCTAGGCTAAGCCCATGTCTCAGGAAGTGCTTGTTAGTGTGCTTCAAAGCGAAGCACTTAAGCCAGGTCTCATCTCTAATGCAGGAGGAAGGTCCTGCCCCTAGAGAGACAGAGGACTTTGCTTAGAGTGACTTTTAAGAGCCTGTCACAGCAACCCATGTTGACAGATCCCTGTCCTGGACATAACTCCACTCAGAGCCATCATGGGATAAGAAAGCCAGGACGTGCAAAGAAAGTCAGCTTCCAGTTAGGGGACCAGAGATGCATGGTGAGAAGGAAATGTTTTTATATCTTGAACTTTCATATGCACAATCTCCTTTGCTCTTCTCCCCTTCTGAAGCAAGCATAGCAAGCATCATTCCTGTTCATTTGCAAACTCTGAAGCTAGAAGCTGAGACCTGTCCAAGATTCACTCAGTAAATGAGTCAGCAACCCAGTGAGGGCCAATCTCAGCCAGATATTTTCTGAAACACAAATGGTGTCCAAAGGGAATAGCTATGACATGGAAAATGCAGTCCTCCTCTTCTGCCACCCAGAGCTTCTCCCCAGGGAGCTGAAGCCTGGCCTCCCGTTACAACCTCCTGTCTGAAGGAGCTGTTTCACAGAGGCTCTGGCTTATTTCAGGGTGCTGCTTGAAGTAGCTCTTCTCACGCCCAACTTGGAGCATTTAAAGGTAGAAAAGCCAGTTTGTGGTCTTGGGTATCTCCCCAAGCAGGTGGTATCTCTCACAGGTGCCTCTCCAGGGCCTTCTCAGCACCTCTTCCAGTCTTTCCTCAGTCATGGCAGCTGGAGATGGAGAGGGAAAAGCAGCTGTCCTTCTCAATTGTCCCTAAAGTCCTAGAATGTCCTAGAAGTCTCCCCAGAGACAGAAGAGAACAAAATCAGGCCTCATTTGCCCCCAAGGTAGACTGAGGAAATGGCAGCCCCTGCCATCCCCCAAGGCCTACCAGGGTCTGAATGCTTTCCACAAAGGCCCCATCTCTCCACTGCTGCCCCTACTGGGACAAAACTGGATTGTAGAAATAAATGCAAGTGCTGGAATAAGTTCATCATTTGCAGCTTGCCAACTTGGACCGCAGAGAGGAGCGCTGAGGCCAGGAATGTCTGAATTGGGGAGGATGGGGTTGGGATGTGGTAGGCGTGGAGGTTGCAGTTCAGGCTCCCTCCACAACCTTACCTTCCACCCCTTTAGTAGAGATTGAACCCAGAGTCTTCACACTGAGCTACATCCATCCCTAGCCCTAGTTTTTGCTTTTTGTTTGTTTTAGTTTGTTTTGAGATCGGGTCTCACTGAGTTACTAAATTGCCCAGGCTAGACTCGAACTCCTGAGCCTCCTGCCTCAGCTTCCCAGAGTGCTGGAATTATAGTTGTGTGCCACCACACTGTAGCTGCAGCAAGGGATCTTGAACAATGTAGCCTTTCAGTCAGCAAGTCATTCAGCAGTTCTTTATTGAGTGCTTGCTCTGTATCTGGCTCCAACTTGTATCCCAGTGCCCACTGCTCCTGCCTTCTAATTGCTGTCAGTCACCCAAGGATGAGAAAGCAAAGCTCCCAGGGGAGACAGGGGAAAAGAGCTATGAGGACAAAGGCATAAGCTTAGGCCAGCCAGTGTTGGCTACCAGTCAATTTGTGGGATTTTAAGCACTCATTTCTTCATTCATTCATTCTCTCTCTCATTAACCATTCTTTTATTTAATAAATATTTATGGAGTGTCTATTTTGTGCTAGGCACTGGAGAGGCTGAGAAGAGGCCTCTCATTACCATGATGTCACACCTTAGGAGTTACCCCTTAAGAATCCACAGATGCTTTCCAGTCAGAGCTGCCAAACCCAAGATCGAACAATCCCGAACAAATGTATGCCAAAATTTTTCAGACATACAAGATTCAAAAATGGGTCCCTAGCACCTCATAAAAACCTTCCCCTTTCCAGGGCCCCTCTGCAACATCTGTGAGGGTTTGACTAGGGAAGAAGAGGGGCTGTACAGAGAGCTCTGAAAGCCCAGCTGTTCAGCCAGGGCCCTCCCCTAATCTCTTACTCCCTGGAGCGCCTCCAAGTTCCTGGCTGCCTTAAAGGCACAGTAACTCCTGACTAGTCAGTCGCATTTGTGTGCTCAAGAAGAATCTACTGAGCAGTCACAAAGTGCTGACACTTCTCTGGGAGCTGGAAATCCAAGCATGAGCTAGAGAGCCATGACCTATTCGGCTTACAGTCCAGTCAGTGGGGAAGAAAGAGCTTAATTAATTCCAGGAGTAACTAATTAACTGCAACTGTGCTAATTGCTTGGAGAAAGACTGCATGATGAGGACAGCCTCACTCAACAGACCAAACAAATAAGGTTTCCCGGAGCAGGTGACATTTAATGTTGATAACTAAAGATGAGGGGAATTTGGCCAGGCAAGAAGGTAGGAGAGAATCCAGTATACATAATCTCAGAGACCAGACATAAAGTATTTTCAAAGAACAGTGAACAGCTCAAGGTTTGGGGCTGAATGAGCTAGGAACAGAAGCTCAAGATGAGTTCTAGGACATAGGCGAGAAGGGCCAGGCGGGGAGGGCCTCTCATGGGTGGTAAGGCTTTGGATTGCATCCTAAGAACACTGAGGAGCACGAAGGGCTTTGGGCAGAACACCAGATCAGGCTTGCACTGGCTTTGGGAGCAGCCCAGACTGGAAAAGGAGAGACTGCTGGAAAGCGGTCACAGTCATTCAGATGGGAGATGATGACAGGAGCTTTGACTATGTGGTGTGATGAGGACAGGGAGCAGTGGACAAAGGCTATCATGTTTAGGAATGGAATGGAATCAACAGACATTGTGGTAGTTCGTCTGTGTGGCTTCAGAGAACAGGGGTTCATTCCTCTTCTCTACAGTGGGGTTCTGAGCACATAAGGGAGAAACTCTTCAGAATTGAGGGTTTGGTAAATTCGAACGGATGTCAAGGGCATCATGCTGAGTCAAACAAGTGAACTTCTAAAAGTTACATACTGTATGATTCCACGCATTATAACATTCTTGAAATGACAGTCATAGAGATAAAGAATACATCAGTTTGGCTCAAGGGATTAGGGATTTGGAGTTGGGCAGGGAAATGGATGTGACTATATTGGGATAGCTTGAGGGAGATCTTTGTGGTGAGGGAATAGTTTGGTATCTGGGTTGTGGTGGTAGTGGCAAAATGGCATAGAATTATGTATACACACTAAACCAGTGTTGACTTCCTTGCTTTCATGTTGTACTACAGGTACATTAAACTATTGGGGCAAACTGAATGAAAGATACATGGAGACTCTATGCTTTGTTGTCCCGACTTCCTATGACTCTATACTTACATGAAAAAATTTTAATTTGAAAAAACAGACAAAGCACAATACTTTCTATGGAGCGAGCATCCCACAAGATGAACTGTGATTAAAACCAGGTACTGCCCTCTTTTCAGGGAGCCTCTGCTTCAACCCTGTGGGCAGAGAAAAAAGGGGACCTGTTCTGAATGTGACATTCACAATGCGTCTGGGCCACATTTTTAAAATTATAGTACAGGAAATTAAACCCAGGACCTTCACATCCCCATTCTCTTTTGTATTTTTTGAGTCGGGGTTTCACTAATTTGCCCAACCTGGGCTCAAACTTGTGATCCTCCTGCCTCAGCCTCCTAGAGTTCTGGGATTACAGGGTGAGTCACCTGCCTGGTTAGGGACACATATGTGTATTAAGTAGTGGGGATGGAATTCCATAGAGATGATGGGAATCCAAGGAAGATATTTTTGGAAAAAATTAAGAGTACAAGTTAGGCAAATTAGAAATTGGGGTTACAGAAAGAATATCCTTAAAGTTCTTTGAAACATCAGTTTGCACTTATGAATTTGTTTAAAAATTGTGAACTCTTTGACTGAAAGTCTGAAGTCTGAATGTCAAGGAGACTTTGACACTGAGTCCCTTAGTGGCATGTCAGTGGAAAAGACTATGTTCAGCTAGGACCCTGCTACTTCTTTAGTAACTCTCTCCAGACCAAAACTAAACTTTTTTGTTGACAGACTGTTTTAGAACAGTTTTAGGTTCATAGGAAAATTGAGCAGAAGGTACAGAAATGTATCATATATCCCCTGCTCCACATCTATACAGCCTCCCTTAAAATTGATATCCTCTACCAGAGAGATCTATTGGTTACAATTGACGAACCTGTACTGACTTATGACTAAAGTCCAGTTTACACTGGTTCACTCTTAGTTGTTGTCATGCTTTAGATCTAGAAAGATCCCTAAAAGCCTCACGTGTTCAGAGGTGGGGGTTTTGGAATATGACTGTATCGTGGAGGTGCTACATTGGCAGTGGATTAATCCCTACCTGAATGCACTGTTAGGAGGCAGGGCCTGCTTAGAGGCAGGTCAGTGAGGATGTGACCTGGAAGGGTCTATCTCCCTCCCATCCCCTCTTTGCTATCTACTTCCTGCTCACTATGACATGAGCAGCTTTCCTCTGCTATGTCCCTCTGCCATGACATCTCTACCTTGGAGCCAGCCAACTAGGCAATGAAATCTCTAAAAAAATTTGAGTGCAAATAAACCCCTCCTGCTGTAAGTTGTGGTGTTGACTATTTTGGCCCAGCAGCAGAAACCTGTCTAAGACAGTGATGTACATTGTATGGGTTCGGACATACATATAATGGCACATATCCATTATTACAGTGTCACACAAAGTAGTTTCACATGACTGAAAATCCCGCATGCTCCACCTACCCATCCCTCCTTTCCCTCTAACCCCTGGAAACCACTGATATTTTTACTATCTCCATAGTTTTGCCTTTTCCATAATGTCATGTAGTTGGAGTAACATAGTACATAGCTTCTTCAGATTGGCTCCTTTAATTATGTGCACTTAAATTTCCTCTATATATTTTTCATAGCTTGATATCTAATTTTTTCAGCGCTAAATGTTCCATTGTTTAGATTCACCATGGCTTATTTACCCCCTTATTTACAAAGAGCACTTTGGTTGCTTTGAGATTTTGGTAATTGTGAATAAAGCTGCTATAAACATCACATGCACGTTTCTGTGTGGACACACATTTTCAATTCATTTGTTCAAATACTAAGATGTGAAATTTCTGGATCATATGGTAATAATGTATTTAGCTTTGTAAGAAACTGACAAACTATCTTCCAAAGTGGCTGTATCATTTCCCACTCCGACCAGCAATGGATGAGAGTTTCTGATTGTATGGAAAGTTAAAGGAACTCAGTGAGGTTCCTGGCAAATAAACAGTTAAACCCCTGCTAGAGAGAGAAGCTAAGAAAAACAGAGAGCTGGCCTGGCTCACTTCAGGCAAGTGCCCCAATTCCCTCCTCCCTCCACATCCAATTAAGCATAAAAAAGAAAAAAGTAGGGAGGGGACTACATTGTAAAAAAACTCAGTATATAAAATATACACTAACACCTGTACATACACATTTATATATGTACATATATTTCATTATTTTCTCACCATAACAACACACTAAAATGCACATGTAGCCTTTTTACTAATTCAGGCTTGAGTGTAACTCTGCTGTGAATCTCGCAAGATAAGCATCTAGACAGCACAAAAACCACAGAAGTGCCTATCCAAGAATGCACACGGGGAGGTTCATGGCCCCACAGGTTCTCGGGCACTCTACTGGATCTTCTCGCGATTCCACCCCCTCTTTCCCGATAGGAGATAGCAACGAGTATGAAGAATTCGCTAGATTTTGGAATCGAGTGAGTTTTCTAACACACTCGAACATGACACCCAAGGGTGTCTGCAGAGTAACCTGGTTTCAGAGGAGCTCTGTGGACCATAAAAACGAGTACTGAGGATGCACTTGATGAAAATACATTTAAAATTTTAGTTGCAACTGATATTCATCTTGGATTTATGAAGAAAGATGCAGTGAAAGGAAATGACACATTTGTCACACTTGATGAAATTTTAAGACTTACCCAGGAAAATGAAGTAGATTTTATTTTGTTAGGTGGCTATTTTTTCCATGAAAATATGCCCTCAAGAAAACATTACATACTTGCCTAGAGTTACTTAGAAAATACTGTTATGGGTTATCGTCCAGTAGAGCTTGAAATCATTAGTGATCAGTCAATCAGCTCTGGTTTTAGTAAGTTTCCACGGATGAACTACCAAGATGGCAACTCATCATTTCAATTCCAGTGTAATTCCAGTGCAATTTCATGGCAATCATGACCACTCCACTGGGGTAGGTATACTCCGTGCCCTGGATATTTTAAGTTGTGCTGGATTTATAAATCACTTTGGACATTAAATGCCTGCTGGGAAGACAGATATTAGTTCAATTTTGATTTAAAAAGAAAGCACAAAAATTGCTCTCTATGGTTTAGGATCCATTCCAGACGAAAGGCTCTATCAAATGTTTGTCAATAAAAAAGTGACAATGTTGAGACCAAAAGAAGAGAACTCTTGATTTAACTTATTTGTGATTCATCAGAACAAGGGTAAACATGGAAAGTACTAACTTCATTCCAGAACAGTTTTTGGAAGACTTCACTGATCTTGTTATCTGGGGCCATGAGCATCTGATTGGAGTGTAAAATAGCTCCAACCAAAAATGAACAACTCTTACATATCACAGCCTAGAAGCTCAGTGATTGCTTCTCTTTCCCCAGGAGAAGCTGTGATGAATCTTGTTGGCTTGCTGTGCATTAAAGGGAGGAAAATGAATATGCACAGAATTCCTCTACAAACAGTGGGATAATTTTTTATGGAAGATTTGTTTTGGCTAGTCATCAGAACATTTTTAACCCAGATAATCCCAAAGTAACCCAAGTCACACAGAGCTTCTGTGTGAAGATTGAAGAAATGCCTGAAAATGCTGAATGAGAACGTTTAGAAAATTCTCGACAGCCAGAGAAGCCTCTTATACAACTGTGAGTGGAATATGGTGGAGGCTTTGAACCTTTCAACATTCATCGTTTTAGCCAGAAATTTGTGAATCGGGTAGCTAACCCAAAAGACATCCATATTTTCAGGCATAGAGAACAAAAGAAAAAAAGAGGACAAGAGATTAACTTTGGGAAGCTTATCACAAAACCTTTAGAAGGAACAACTCTCAGAGCAGAGGGCCTTGTAAAACAGTATTTTCAAACTACAGAGAAGAATGTTCAGCTCTCACTGCTAGCAGAAAGAGGGATGAGCAGAGCCTGAGAGCCCAGATCCCAGTCAGAGGACTCTGCTTCTGCCATCAGTGCTGATGCCCTCATGAGTATGGATCTTGCTGGACAGATGTCAAATGACTCTGATGACAGTATCTCTGCAGCACCCAGCAGAGGAAGCTGAGTCTAAGGTACAGGGCAAAGAGGAGGCCGAGGGCAGAACTCCACCCATTGAGGAGGGTCTCAGAGAGGCAGAGCAGGCACTGATCTGAATGCTTCTCCTCAAAGCAGGAGCTCAAGAACCACTGTGTCAACATGCAGAAATATGTCTATCTGAGATGCTTTTAAATCTTCAAGACAGCAGCCCTCCTGCAATGTTACTACTAAGAATTATGCAGAGGCAGTTGAGGGAGATGTGTCAGATGAGGAAGACCTTTTCCCTACCCCTTTCAAGACAGATCAAAGGTGGTCAAGCGCATCATCCAGCAAGCGCATGTCCCAGGGCCAAACAGCTAAGTGGATTGATTTTGAATCAGAAGAGGATGATGATGATGGTCCTTTGATGAGCGCTAATTCTTTAAGAAGAAACAGAAGATAACGTATTTAACGAGACTTCCAAATTTCCAAAATATAGGAAAAACTGAAACATTTTTGAAAGTTGAGATTACAGTTGAGGATTTTCTAACTATTGCTCTTAACCGAGGAATCTGAAGAAGACTTACATAACAGAAACTAATGTATAAGGGTTTATGTTTTAAGTATTATTTCCTAAACATGACTCACATGACTCTATTAAGATGTTTTAGTGACATAAATATAGTATTGGTTCTCCTTAGTTTTTAGTTTGAATATTATTGTCTGAGGACGTTCTATGAAATTTAAAATATTTTTCTGACAAATATATTTCACTCAATAAGAAGGAAAAGAATGCACACGGGGACAGTGGAAGGGGCAATGGCCACATAGAGAATCTCAGAGCTCAGAATAGCCAATAAAGTTATAACAACTCTCAAGAGGAAGAGTCCCTTTCCTGCCATATAATAAAAAAGGCTGAGAACAATGCCCCCCCAATTCTGGCTCTGGACTGCCTAACCTAATCCAACAAAGAAGCTATCTACCTCCTTATTTCTTTCCTATGACTTTGCTCCTTATTTCTCATCCTTTTCCAATAATGTGATTGTTATTTCTCCATCTAAACTTCATCTCTATTTTATCGATGTAGGGTTTTTTGTTTTTATTTTTGTTTTTATTTTTTATGGACCCTAGATAAAAATCTACCCTTACAAGATACAACATGTCATTCCATATCCTCACTAGCCTTTGGTATTGTTAGTCTTTTTGGATTTGGGGCATTTCTGTTAAGTATGAAGTGTTTTCTCATTGTTATTTTAAGTTGTTTTGTTTTGTTTTGTTTTGTTTTTGCAATACTGAGAACAGAATCCAAAACCACCAACATGTTACACCAATCTATATTCCCATGTTACTACTACTAATCTGTATGCCCAGACCATCATTGTAATTTTAGTTTTTAATAACCTAGATTTTTTAAAATTTTAAAATGAAAGAAGAATAAAAACAATGATACAGAATTTCAAAACAAAATAATAGGAGATTAATAATGGGTAACATAATGTGTACATAAAGCAGTTGCTCAGATTACAAAATAAAGGCATGAAAAAATGACCAAACTATGAAAGCACAAATTGTTCTTTTTGATAAGCTAACAGAGAATAGTAGTATATTAGATATAATATATAATTATATAATATATATAGTCTTTTCCCTTCCTTTTTCACTGCTTTACCCCATCCTAGTTGTTCTTTCCTTTTAAGCAATTTCTTCCCCTTTCACTTATACAATATCTATTGTGCATTTTGAATCTTACTTACTCTTCCAGTTTTTTACACTAGGGACATAATACAATGTTTCCACATATGAGTCTTATTTATTTCACTTTTGAATATGATCTCAAGTTGCATTCATTTGCCTATAAAAGCCTCCAGTTTATCCTTCTTTAAAGCTGAGTGGCTCTCCATTGTATAACCGTGTCACATCCTTTTTATACGTTTTGCAATTGAAAGACACTTGAGTTGTTTCCAAAATTTAGCTATTACAAATTGTGCTACTATAAACATAGTTGCACATGTATCACTATGGTATGATGCTTTCAATTCTTGTGGGAAAATACACAGAAGAGGAATAGCTGGATCAAATGAAATCTCCAATCCTAGTTTTTTGAGAAATCTCCACACTGATTTCCATCACGGTTGTACTGGTCTACACTCCCACCAACAGTGGAGAAGTGTTCCTTTTTCCCATATCCTCTCCAACATTTGTTATTGGCTGATTTCTTGATGTTAGCCATTCTTTCCTCAGTGTTGTTTTAATTTGCATTTCTTGAATGACCAGTGATGTTGAACATTTTTCATATATTAATTTGCCATTTGTATTTCTTCATCTGATAAGTGTGTATTCATTTCAGATGCCCATTTTTGGATTGGTTCTTTGAATTTGGGGGGCCTGATTTTTTTCAATTATTTCATGTTCTAGATGAAAGTCCTTTGTGGGACAGTTGGCTAAAATTTTTTCCCAATTCAGGGGATTTCTTTTCACTCTGTTGGTGATATGTTTTGTTGTGGAAAATCTTTTTAATAAGATGAGATTCCAGTTGTTAATTCTTTGAACTACTTCACATGCCATTTGTGTTTTGTTCATGATCTCTCTGCCTTCCCCTATATCCTCAAGATTTCTACCTACTTTGTCTTCTAGAAGATTTAGTGTTTCTATTTTAATATTTAGATCTTTGATCTATTTTGATTTTAGTTTGGTGCATGTTGATAGACATGGGTCTAGTTTTAGGCTTCAGCATATGGAAAGCCGGTTTTTCTAGCACCACTTATTAAAGTAAACATGTTTGGCCCCTCTGTCAAAGATAAGGTGGCTGAGTGTGTTTGTGGTTGTGTCTGCATCTTTTAATCTGTTCCACTGATCCTCAGGTCAGTGTTTTGTTTTCTTTTGTTTTGTTTGCCAGTACCATTCTGATTTATCACAATAGAGTTGTAGTATAATTTCAAGTCACGGATTGTGATGCCTCCTGCTTTGCCTTTGTTGCCCAGAATTGCTGTAGTGGTTCACTGATTGTGTCAACTAGAGACATTTAGAAGCTCAACTAAATTGGCTTAGCAACTCTACACCCTGGGGTGTAGAAGACCCACCCCATGGTGGCTCATCACCTGGAGGTATAAAAAGGAAGGCAGAAGAATGAATTATTTCTATTCTTTAGAGGAGCTCCAGTCTTTTCCTTTGGCTTGGATGTCATCTCCTGGCTTCCAGTGTAGACTGTTCAGCTTTTTGGCATAGACTCTTCAGCCTTCCAGTGTAAACCCTTCAGCCTTCTAGTGTAAACCCTTCAGCCTTCTGTCACAGATCCATCAGCCTGCTGGTGCAGACTTGCACAGCACCCTGGGGTGAGCTCCAGACCTTGGATTTAATCCTTTGGTCTACAGAGTGTTGACACTGTTTGCAAACTTCCTTATCCAACTCTTTGGCTGACCATCATATGCCAATCTTATAATTTCTTATATATGTGGATATTTCATGTTGCATCTGTTTTCTATAGTAAAACCCTAATACAATTGCCTTTGCTATTCTAGGTCTTCTAGTTCCAAGTGAAAACTTTTTTTTGTACCGGGTATCAAACTTGCTATCTCGCGCTTGCCAGGCAGGCGCTTATGCCGCTGAGCTAAATCCAATCCTAGTTTTTTTCTTAGATTCCTAGATTTCTGAAAAATCCAAGTGAATTTTAGGTATGTTTCCTCTGGATCTGTGAGATATACTAATGGTGTTTTGATTGAGATTGCATAAAATATGTGAAATGGTTTTGTGAGTGTGACTATTTTCACAATGTTGGTTCTTCCTGTCCATGACCAAGGGACATTTTTCCATTTTCTGATATCTTCTTCCATCTCCTTTTTCAGATGACTATAATTTTCAATGTATAGATCTCTTATTTCCTTTGTTAGATTTATTACTAGGTATTTCATTTTTTTTGAACATTATTGGGAAGAGTGTGGTTTCCTTAATATCTCTCAGTGAGTTTATTGTTTGTGTATAGGAATGCTATTGATTTTTGAGTGTTGACTTTGTATCTTGCTATGCTACTGAATTTGGTTATTAAATCTAGAATTCTTTTGGTGGAGTTTTCAGGGTCTTCTATGTAGAATGTTATGTCATCTGTGAATAATGATAATTTAACTTCGTTCTTTCCTATTCTTATTCCTTGTATCTCTCTCTTGTCTAATTGCTCTCGTTAATGTTACCAGAACTATATTGAATAGAAGTGGTGATAGTGGAGAGCATTGTCTTGTGTTTCTTCATCCACTCTACCAATCTGTTTCTTTTGATTGGTGAATTGAGGCCATTTACCTTTCCAATTAATTAAGAGTGAGATGTTGGTATCAGTTTGGTTCAGTCCCCAGTCTTTTGGTGATGGGGTATGGTGAGGTTATTATCCCAGAACTTCCCAGTATTGTTACAGAAGTGAGAACAACTGGTAAAGGCAGATATGACTAGCTAAAGTAGTATAACTAGCACTGACAATATCATCAAGCAGTTTTGAAATTGACAAACTGTAGTAACTATTAATTTTGTACCTGTAATCATAGAAGCAAAATCTACAGTCATGTAACAGAACCGATCATAAATTGGGAGCTTGTATGCAAAGTGTTTCCCCTTGGTAGAGTGGTTTTACCCCATGCCCAGGAAATTTAAGGACAGTGGATAGAACTAAAGAAATAAAGTTGAAGCCAGGCTGGATGTCAAAGGATGATCACAAAAGCTTCAAGAAACAAGACACAAACACTATAGCTAGGGAGACCTGGTGACCTGCAACAACCTGAAGATATAATAACAGCAGGAACTAAGAGTTGCCCTACATCAATACTTCTGGATGAGTTAGCCCAGAAAGAATATAGGTCTCACCCAACAGGCATGGTAGAAGGAATTTAGGAGACTGGATCTCTTCTTCATTATGGTACCAGCAATTTGACAAACATCAACCACACAGTAGAACCCTGAAACACACACTGCAGAAAGTTGTGACTGTTGGAATAGAAAGACCAGAAATTTACCCAAAAGGTGAAAATGACTAAATGAAAAGGCAAGATGCAATCCTCAACATCTAGTCCACCAGGGGCAAGTGCAGGCAATAATAAAATGGAGGACCCTAAAAGCCATACACCAGAGATCTCTGAAAAGATAGCAAATGGAAGTGAAGGAACAAACTTATGAGGCTATAGAGGAACTCAAATTAGAAATAATGTCGTATGTAAAGACAAAAGTAAAAACCTTAGCAAATGAGCTGCTCAACATAGCTAGAGAAGAAATAGATAAGAAACTACAGGAGCATGGGAAATTGATTGAAACTTTGAATGAACAATGCAGAAAACAAGCAGAATCTATGAAACAAATTGAAAGAGATATGCAAGAAACAAAAAATTGCATTGAAAGCCTGCAAAGCTGTTTAAATGAAGCTGAGGATAGAATTTTGGACCTTGAGGACAGGATCGCAGATAGCAATCTTGAAAGGATAGAATTTATAAAAACAACAAAGCAGCATGAAATGACAATCCAACAGCTACAAGATGATGCCAAGAGAAACAATGTTAGAGTAATAGGAATTAGTGAGGAGGCAGGAGACAATGCAAAGGATATAGTTAAGCTGTTCACAGAAATAATGGCAGAAAATTACCCAAACATGGGGGAGAAATTGGATATACCAATATGTGAGACATATAAAATGCCACACAGTCATAAACAACATAAACCTACACCCAGACATATAATAATTAAGATCTCAGACATATAGCATAAAAACAGAATACTAAAAGCTGTTAGAGAAAAGACACAACTCACCTATCAAGGAAAGCCTATTAGAATCACAGCAGACTTCTCAGCACAAACTTTCAGGTTAAAACAAGCTTGGAGTGAAGTATTTCAAGCCCTAAAAGAAAACAACTTTCAACCCAGACTGACGTACCCAGTAAAGCTTTCTTTCAAATTTAATGGAGAAACAAGATACTTCCATGACAAAGAACAACTAAAGAAATTCATATCTACCAAATCAACCTTAGAAAGAGTGTTGAAGGACATCCTAGATAGAGATAAAAATGACCAGAATCTCCAGAACAACAACAGAAAGAAATCACCAGGCTGGACAAGAAAGTAAACAAGGGAGAAAAACAGGAAATTAACAGCAGTAACACAACATGGCAAAGTCAAGCCAGTACATATCAGTGATACCTATAAATGTAAATGGGCTCAATTCACATATCAAAAGAAACAGGTTGATGGAATGGATGAAGAAATAGGATCCCACAATATGCTGTATACAAGAAACGCATCTGACTCAAAAAGAAACTCATGGATTAAAAGTCAAAGGATGGAAAACAGTATTCCATGCATCAGGAGCCCAGAAAAAAGCAGGAGTAACTACTCTATTTGCAGACAACGTGAACTTCAAACCTAAAATGACTAAAAGAGACAAAGAAGGTCACTACTCATAAGTGGAAAAGTTCAAGATGAAGAACTAACAATTATAAATATACATGCACCAAACAGAGGAGCACCCAACTATATAAGACAGATACTAAAGGACACAAAAAACCAAATACACAACAACAATTATTACAGGTAACCTTAACAGCCCACTGTCACAGAGAGACAGATCAACTAGAAAAAAATCAGCAAAGAAATAATAGAACTTAATCATACCTGCGAGCAATTGGACTTAGTAGATGTTTACAGATTGTTCCACCCAACCACATCAGCTGCCCATGGGACGTTCTCCAAAATAGACCATATATTATTCCATAAAACATTCTTAAGAAAAAAAAAACATTCTTAAGTAAAGGCAAAGGTATTGAGATTATCCCATGCATACTATCTGACCATGGCACACTGAAATTTGAAATTAATGGCAAAAGAAATTGCAAAACTGGCATAAATACATGGAAATTAAATAACAACCTTTTGAATAACCAGTGGGCTACAGAGGAAATTAAAGAAGAAATAAAGCAATATCTACAATTCAATGAAAATGCAGAAACGACCTATTGTAATCTGTGGGATGCAATGAAAGCAGTCTTAAGAGGGAAATATATAGCAATAAATTGTCATAGCAAGAAAACAGAATGAGCACTAATAAACAATCTAATGCTGCATCTGAAGCTTCTAGAAAAAAAAGAGCAAGTTATATTTAAAGCTCATAGAAGAGAAGAAATTGTAAAGATTAGAGCAGAAATCAATGCAATTGAAACAAAAAACAATACAAATAATTAATGAATCAAAAAGCTAGTTTTTTGAGAAAATAAACAAAATTGACAAACCTCTAGCTTACCTTATAAAGAAAAAGAAAGAAAAAACCCAAATTCATGCAATAAGGACCGAAAACAGGGTAATTACTACAGATTCCATGGAAATTCAAAAGATCTTGAACACCTACTTTGAAAATCTCTACTCACAAGGAGAAGAAAACACAGAGGAAATGCAAAGATTTCTAGAAACAGATGAACTACCAAAGCTCAACCAAGAAGATATAGCAATTTTAAATAACTCAATATCAGCTATTGAAATTAAAAATGGAATAAAAAAACTTACCAACAAAGAAAAGCCCAGGTCCTGATGGATTCACAGTTGAATTCTATAAGAAATTTAGAGAAGACGATGTCAATACTCCTTAAACTCTTCAATGAAATTGAAAAGAAAGCAGTACTCCCTAATTCATTCCTGGAGACAAGTATTACTCTAATATCAAAACCAGAGAAAGACCCAACCAAAAAGGAGAACTATAGACCATTCTCACTAATGAAGAGAGATGCAAAGATTCTCAATAAAATACTAGCAAATAGAATACAGTCAATCATCAAGAAGATTATACATCATGACCAAGTGGGGTTCATTCCAGGAATGCAGGGATGGTTTAACATATGCAAATCAATAAACGTAATACATCACATCAACAGAGCCAAAAACTAAAACCACACGGTCATGTCAATAGATGCAGAAAAAGCTTTTGATAAGGTCCAACACATGTTCATGATAAAAACCCTTTAGAAACTCAGAATACATGGTGTCTACCTCAACCTTATAAAGGCTATCTATGACAAACCAACAGCCAGTATTATACTAAATGGACAAAAACTGAAAGCTTTCACTTTAAAATCAGGAACAAGACAAGGATGTCCACTATCACCACTCCTATTCAATATAGTTCTGAAAATACTAGCCAGGGCAATAAGACAAGAGAAAGGAATAAAATGAATAAAGATAGCAAAGGAAGAAGTTAAATTATCACTATTTGCAGATGACATGATACTCTATATAGAAGACCCAAAAACTACATTAAAAGACTACTAGAGGTAATAAACAAATTCAGCAGTGTAGCTGGATACAAAGTCAATGCTCAAAAATCAATAGCATTCCTGTACACAAATAAGAACCTCACCAAGAGAGAAATTATGGAAATAACGCTGTTCACAATAACATCTAAAAAAATGAAATACTTAGAAATCAACCTAACCAAAAATGTAAAAGACCTATATACTGAAAATTATACTGTGTTAACAAAGGAGATTGAAGAGGATATTAGAAAATGGAAAGATATTCCATGCTCTTGGCTAGGAAGAACCAACATTTTGAAAATGGCCATACTCCCAAAACTGTTATACATATTTAATGCAATCCCAATCAAAACACCATTGACATACCTCACAGATCTAGACAAAACACTCCTAAAATTCATTTAGAACCAGAAGAAACCTAGAATAGCAAAGGCAATTCTGGGCAATAAAGGCAAGGCAGGAGGCATCTCAATTCCTGACTTGAAACTATACTACAAAGCCACAGTGATAAAATCAGCATGGTACTGGCAAAGAAACAGACCTGAGGACCAATGGAATAGATTAGAAGACGCAAGTGTAAGTACAAAGACACTCAGCCACCTGATATTTGACAAAGGGGCTAAATGTGTTCACTGGAGGAAGGATAGCCTCTTTAATAAATGGTGTTGGAAAAATTGGCTCTCCACATGCAGAAGACTGAAACTAGTTCCATGCCTATCACCGTGCACAAAACTAAAGTCTAAGTGGATCAAAGACCTAAACATTAAAACAGAAACACTAAATCTACTAGAAGACAAGGTAGGTACAAATCTTGGAGACATAGGGGTAGGCAGAGAATTCATCAACAAAACACAAACTGCACGGGAAACACTTCAGAGTATCAATAACTGGGATCGCATATTATTGAAAAGTTTCTGCACTTCAAAAGAAATCACCATCAGAGTGAACAGAAAACCCATAGAATGGGAAACAATTTTAACCAGCAACCTCTCAAAGGACTTATATCAAGAACATATAAAGAACTGAAAAACATCAACCCCTCCCAAACTCAAAGACCCTCTCCAAAAATGGGCAGCTGAAATGAGCACACAGTTCTCATATGAAGATATACAAATGGCAAAGAAATACATGAAAAAATCTTCACCATCACTGGTCATTCAAGAAATGCAAATTAAAACAACATTGAGATATCATCTTACACCGGAAAGAATAGCTGCTCTCAAGAAATCAACTGATAACAAATGTTGGCGAGGCTGCAGGAAAAAAGAACACTGCTACACTTTTGGTGGGAGTGCAGACTGATGCAACCACTATGGAAATTAATATGGAGAATTCTCAGAACACTAGGATTGGAAGCTCCATTCAACCCAGCTATTCCCCTCCTGGGTATATTCACAGAAAAACTAAAAAATTCATATCACAGTGATATATGTACCCATGTTCATAGCAGCACAATTTGTAATAGCTGAATCTTGGAAACAACCAAGATCCCCGTCAACCCCATGGTGGATGAAAAAAATGTGGTATTTTTTACAAAATGGAATATTACTCAGCTATGAAAAATGATGATCTTGAGGCCTTCGTGGGGTAATGGAGACAACTTGAGACTATCCTCATTAGTGAAATAAATAAGAATTATATTTATAAATATCACATTGTGTCTCTAGTGTAAAAAGTAATAAGAACTGTAGGAGTAATAAAACCCAAACTGTGTCATTGTTACTATAAAAAAGAGAGGAAAATAAAGTGCTCTAAAAGATATAACTGCATTTGTGTTTAAGTGTTTAAGATAGATGACTGTATTACTGTTTTTGTTAGAATGTTGAGCAGAACTGTTAACAGTCTCACTGTCTCACTGAACAGTCTTCACTAGAGTTCAGTGAACACTGAACAGTCTCACTGAATGTCTACTTTGTATGCTTTAATTTTGTAACTTGAACAACTATTTCCAATGATGATAGTATGTAATTTATCAAGTGGCGATTTCTTAGTGGGGTTTTTTTTTTGGTTGTTGTTCTTTTTGTTTTCTTTCCTCTTTGGAATTCTTTATTGTTGCTACCCTCTTTGTTTTGTTTGGTTGTGGTTTTTTTTTTTTCCTCTTTAAATTAAAAAAAATAAATAAAAGAATTTTTAAAACTCCATTAAAAGACTATTACAAGTAATAAAGAAATTCAGCAGCATAGCTGGATACAAAGTCAACACCCAAAAATCAATAGCATTCCTGTACACAAACAAGAAACCCACAGAGAGAGAAATTATGGAAATATCACCCTTCACAATAGCATCTAAAAAAATGAAATACCTAGGAATCAAGAATGTAAAAGACCTATATGCTGAAAATTATACTATGCTAAAAAAGGATATTGAAGAGGATATTAGAAAATGGAAGGATATTCCTTGCTCTTGGCTAGGAAGAACCAACATTTTGAAAATGGCCATACTTACAAAACTTTTATACAGATTTAAGGCAATCCCAATCAAAACACCATTGGCATACCTCACAGATCTAGAGAAAACTTTCCTAAAATTCATTTAGAACCAGAAGAAACCTAGAATAGCAAAGGCAATTCTGGGAAATATAGGCATGGCAGGAGGCATCTCAATTCCTGACTTGAAACTATACTACAAAGCCACAGTGATAAAATCAGCATGGTACTGGCAAAGAAATAGACCTGAGGATCAATGGAACAGATTAGAAGATCCAAGCACTACTACAAAAACACTCAGCCACCTTATATTTGACAAAGGGGCTAAACATGTTCACTGGAAAAAAGATAGCCTCTTCAATAAATGGTATTGGAAAAACTGGCTTTCCACATGCAGAAGACTGAAAATAGACACCATACACTAAACTAAATCACCATACACTAAACTAAAATCAAAATGCATCAAGGATCCCAAATATTAAAACAGAAACACTAAAACTACTGGAAGACAAAATAGGTAAAAATCTTGGTGACATAGGGGTAGGGATAGAATTCATGAATAAAATGAAAACTGCACGGGAAATACTTCAAAGAATCAACAACTGGGATCTCATATTACTAGAAAGTTTTTGTACTTCAAAAGAAATCACCAACAAAGTGAAAAGAAAACCCACAGAATGGGAAACAATTTTACCCAACAATCCCTCAGACAAAGGACTTATATCCAAAACATATAAAGAACTGAAAAACATCAAGCCCCCAAAATTCAAAGACCCTCTCCAAAAATGGGCATTGGAGATGAACACACAAGTCTCAGATGAAGATATACAAATGGCAAATAAATATATGAAGAAATGTTCACCATCACTGGTCATTGGAGAAATGCAACTTATATATTTTTTTATTTTAAAGAGAATAAAACAAAAGAGGGCAGAACAAAGCCTATCAGAACAGAACAACATAAGCAACACAGCACTTTACAATAAGACAACCAGATATTAACAGCAGCTATCAAAATACCTCTTTCTCTGCTATAGTTGAGCATAGTTTCAAATACAATAATATCAAACATACCAAAATAGTATAACACCATTCAAAAGAATGAAAGAATTACAGGACATTCTGAACTGAATAACAGAGAATGATCAATGGCTACTATAATATCTCATTTTGAATAAAAATATTTTATACTATCACATATATTAAAATCCCAATAAGACACAACATGATAGAACCGATGGTAATAGCAGAGTAGAAGCATGGTAGGACTTCTAAGCAAGACGATATTAAATCAGCAATGGCTGCCATGATATTTCGTTTTCTTCAAAACAGTTGTTCATACCATCATGCGTAATAAAGTCAAACAAAACAGATTAAAACCATTCCAACTGATGAATAAAACATTGAAAGGCTTCAAAGCAATGAAATGGGAAATCATGATTACCATAAAATCTTATATACGCTTACCAACTCTCATACTAGGGGGACTATATGGTATTTACACATGTGAGTTTGGAAGGACTTCTGTCTAGAACTCATAAAGAATGTAAAAAATTCAGAGAAATGCAAATTAAAACAGCATTGAGATTTCATCTCACCCCAGAAAGAATGGCTGCCATCAAGAAGACAACTGATAACAAATGTTGGTGAGGCTGCGGGGGAAGAGGAACACTTCTCCACTGTTGGTAGGAGTGCAGACTGGTGCAACCACTGTGGAGGTCAGTATGGAGATTCCTCAAAAAACTAGGATTGGAAGTCCCATTCAATCCATGTATTCCCCTCCTGGGTATTTTCCCAGAAAAAATTGAAAAGGTCATGTCACAGTGATATACATGCACCCATGTTCATAGCAGCACAATTTGTAATAGTTAAATCTTGGAAACAACCAAAATGCCCATCAACT
>PVJX010019639.1:0-34569 GCA_004027295.1 Dolichotis patagonum | reverse complement strand
TACTACAAAGCTACAGTAATAAAATCAACATGGTACTGGAATAAAAACAGACCTGAAGATCAATGGAATAGATTGGAAGATACAACCACAACCACAAACTCACTCAACCACCTTATCTTTGATAAAGGGGCCAAACATGCTCGCTGGAAGAATGACAGTCTCTTTAACAAATGGTGCTGGAAAAATTGGCTATCCATATGCAGAAGACTAGAACTACACTGATGCCTATCACCATGTACTAAACTAAAATCTAAATGGATCAAATATCTAAATATTAAAACAGAAACACTATATCTGCTGCAATACAAAGTGGGTAAAAATATCAAAGATATAGGGGTAGGAAGAGAATTCATGAACAAGAATGAAACTACATGGGGAATACTTCCCTGAATCAATAACTGGGACCACATCTATTAAAGAATTTCTGCACATCAAAAGAGATTTCCAGCAGAGTGAAAAGAAAAACCACAAATTGGGAAAAAATCTTAGTGGATAGTCCCTCAGACAAAGGACTTCTGTCTAGAATTTATAAAGAATTAAAATAATCAGTCCCTTGAAATTCAAAGACCCAATCCAAAAATGGGCATCTGAAATGAATACACAGTTCTCAGATGAAGAAATACAAATGAAGAAATGAAAAAGTGTTCACCATCATTAGTCATGAGAGAAATGCAAATTAAAACCACACTGAGATTTCATTTCACTGCAGAAAGATTGGGCAAGATAGAAAAGCCTACCAACAACAAGTATTGGAGAGGCTGTGTGGACAAAGGAACTCTTCTGCACTGTTGGTGGGGGTGTAGACTGGTGCAACCACTGTGGAGGTCAGTCTGGAGGTTCCTCAAAAAGCTGGGTCTGGAGGTCCCATTTGACCCAGGTATTCCACTTCTAGGCACATTCCCAGAAGATCTGAAAACATCATACCACAGTGATATATGTGCATCCATGTTTATATCAGCACAATTTGTAATAGCCAGACCTTGGAAACAACCTAAGTGCCCATCAACTGAGGAATGGATAAAAAAGTCATGGTATTTCTGTACAATGGAGTACTACTCAGCTATAAAGAATGATCATATTGAGATATTTGTAAATAATTGGACATGACTTGAGACCATACTCATAAGTGAAATAAACCAAACTCACAAGGGTAAATACCACATCGTCTCCCTAGTATGAGAGTTGGTAAGAGTATATAAGATTTTATGGTAATCATGAGTCCCCATCTCATAGCTTTGAAGACTTTCAATGTTTTCATTCATCATTTGGAATGTTTTTGTCCTGTTTTGTTTGACTTTATTATACATGATGCTATGAACAGCTGTTTTGAAGAGAACAAAACATTATGACAGCTATTGCTGATTTAATACTGTCCTTCTTAGAAGTCCTACCAAGCTTCTATTCTTCTATTTCCATTGGTTCTATCTACCATATTGTGTCTTATTGGGATTTGAATATGTGTGAAAGTATAAACAAAATTTTTTTTTATTGAAAATGATATATTATAGTACCCATTGATCATTCTCTGTTATTCGGTTCAGAATGCCCTGTAATTCTTTCACTCTTTGAGTGGTTTTATACTTTTTTGTTATGTTTGATATTATTGTATTTGAAAGTATGCTCAACTATAGCAGAGAAAGAAATATTGTGATAGCTATTGTTAATGTCCGGTTGTCTTAATGTTAAGTATTGTGTTGCCTATTTTGTCCGGTTCTGATCTCCTCTGTATTGAACTCTTTTGTCTTATTCTCTTTAAAATAAAATGGAAAAAATGATTTTTTCCAGTGAAACTGCTGGGTTTAGAAACATTTTTGGATGATTTTAAACTGCAGATTCCATAATAATGTTAAGTAAATCAATAATATTTAATAAATTACTACTTAGGTTATCTACCTCAAAAAAAAAGAGAAATATTTAGAACCAGGCTTTATTTCTGTCTAAAAATTAAAATGGAAAATAGTGAAGCAATTTACTGTTAGTTCTGACTGTGTGAGTTTTGGATTGATATATTTCATGGAGGAGTAGAATTTGTATTATCTAATTACACAGAATAGAAATGTCTAGTTAATATATGAATTTGGGCTACAAATTTGGGAACCACTGGCATGAAATAATAAATAAAATTTGGTAGCTTATTCTTCTCCATTCTTGACACAGGTTCTGTAGGCCTTGCGGACAGAACCTCAGAGAGCAATAGCATATACAAAAGTACAAAATGGCTCAGAAAAGCATCCAGAGAACTGGGAGGAAAGCAGGAAGTCATAATATCTGAAAGCCTGGGAGAAGAATATTTCAAAGTATGAGAGGTGGCCAGTGAGGATGAATATTGTAACAAGGCAAAGCAAGAACTGAAAGTTGACCATGGAATTTTTCACCAGAGGGACTGGTCCTGAGAAGCAGGCCTCGCAGGGGTAAGGCTGGCATGGGGGCAGTTTCTAGCGGTAGCAGTGATGGGTGGGAGTTGGCCATGGTGTGGGGGCTGAAGTACTGTAACGAGGGGAACTGATAACGAAGCAGGAAGGTTGTTGTGTAAGTTACCCACATGGATACTGAAGCTATGTAAGATAGTTTCAGGTTTTGGGGTGGGGGTTTGGTCAGGTGATATATTGAAGTCTTATTCGATTTTTAAGAATAACTAAGTTATTGGAAGAAAGCAATGCTGGGGACAGGCAGCAATTAGCAAAGACAGAATAGGCAGGACTTTAATGAATGTGGTAAAATAATTATCTAAATACTGGGAATTTCTTTTCTGACAGAACAGACAAAAAGCAATTTGTTATGTTGATGTTTAATACCAAGATACTAGAAACAAAGTGGAGCTTCAGGAAATGCATGATTCTTGAGAGCTGTGTTTCTTTCTGTCTGTCTCTCAGAGAGTGCGTTAAAGATCCTTTTCATCCCTTCTCTGTCCTCTCTGGTTTTTATTGCTTATCACTGTCCTGCACATCATAGCTACAGCAACTCCATTCTTGCATGCTAGGATTTTTTATCTTAAGTCTCATCGCTAACTCTCAACAGCTTCACTGTTTTTCAGTTCAGCAGGTACGGGGTGAGGGACAGACAAAATTTGCTTTTACTGTTACTAAGTAAAATGTAAGTCAAGTAAAATGTCTACCTCATTTTCTGACTTTGAAGGGTAAGGGAGAATAGTTAGCCTTCCCTTCACAAGATTAAAGGAAACTGAAAGTACATGTCAGTAGAATGGAAGAAAAAAGTTAACCGTGGAGAGGATTTCCAGAATGGATTCAAAACACAAGCAGATGGCAAGGCTGAGTTGGACAAAGGGAAGCAATACTCACATAGCTTGCATTGTGTCACCATCCCTTTTTAATCACATGTTCCCTTCAAGCATTTCTCAGTCTTACCTAGATTATAATGCTTTAAAGACATTTTTGAACTATAGCTTATGTTTCTTTTGAAGCCCTAGAGCTCTTCCTGAAGTATCCAGTAGTGGCTTTGATGAATTATGAAACTTACGTTCTTTGAATTATGCTTAATAGTGTATATGCCATATCAACTACACGGTAAGTTTTATAGGAGCTTCATTTTTTTTTAAAGCAAGGCCCTGAATTAATTAATTAGCTAATTTTTCAATATTGATCACATGCTTTGTAACTGCTGTACCACTAAGTTACATCCCTGGCTAGGGACTTTATGTTTTTAACTGCCACGCTTTGCTGTGTTCAGCCTTGCACCTTGTCAGTGAGTAGTGAATTGATGGAATGATTCCAATTAAAAAGCATTATGATAGAACAAAATTAGAGAAAACCTTGTTTCTAATTTTTGCCACCTTCTTAATACTTTGAAAAGTGTCACACAATTTTATATAATATTAAAAGATTCTGTTTCATTATATATCTGTATCTATATTCTTTATTTTTGAGACTCCTGTGAAAGAATGGGTGTCAAACAGGAGTGAAAGAATGGAAGGAAGTTACTGAAATTACGTTGTCTAGAAATGGAAGAAAAGAGGAAGGCTATTATGTCCAGAGGGAATTTTTCAAAGTAATGATGATAAAGTGTAGGTTATATGAGTTAGAACAGCAATCAGTTATGAAAATGAGTCTGAAAAAGTGAGTGACATTACTCTGGATGGTTTTGTGACAGTTTCACAGCCATTTCTCAATACTGCTTCCCAGTGAGGGGTCCTTTTCACTTCATGTGATCAATGAGCTTTTCCTCACTTAAACAGTGAGCAGGCTCCCATCGAGGAGGTTCTACAAGATGAAGAGTCATAGAGGGAACTGGCAGACATGCCTAATGTGATTCTAGATGAGACCTATTTATTATCTCTTTGGGTATCAAACAGACTAATAGTCAAGGTTGAGAAATTTGACTGAAACACATTTACTAAAAATTATCAATATTTACAGCTCATCCACCTTATTTTTTATAAGTCATCATGTGTGATACGAGTTTGAGAAATTTGTTTTAACATAGTTAACTCATTGTGTCATTTCTATCTTATTTGCTCTATTATTCTTATACTTAAAGACTACATTATTAATTCATTTAGTCTCCAACATGATATTTATAATTTTTTCAAATAATGAATAGTTTGAAGCCTAGCTGTGCATTGCACCTGACCGTGTCTGGTGGTCACACCTCTTCTGTGATCTTACCATCAGTAGTATAGTCAGCTTTCCCATAGATTGCATTCCTATCCCTGTACCATCTTACATCAGCTAGACCCACAGCACCATCCTTCATGTGCTGTGATGCTGTGTGTGGTACATGTGATCTTTGGTGATGAACTGTCTCCTTAATAGGTTCAACTTGTCAGTTGTTAGGAATTTAGAAGACAGAATCTTTCACTTCTGCATCAGGTCTTGAATGATTTGATCACCGATTAGGAATAATAATAGGTACACTTTTAAATTATTAATTGTAGTAAAAATTTCCATCATAAAAAGTGTTACACTCTCATACTGCTGAGACAATAAATACTTAATGAAAGTTATATGGTGTGTGCTTATAAATACAGAGCTTCCTGCGCTGCTAACGTTCTCATTTGCTTTGTTTTCTAATGCATTACTAGAATGATTCTTATTTATTTATTTATTTATTTTAGTACTGGGGATCGAACTCATGACCTCGTGCTTGCCAGGCAGGCAATTAAGCCACTGAGCTAAATCCCTGGCCTACTAGAATGATTCTTAAAGGGAAGAAAATGAAGATTGCAGAAATTTTTAAAGCTTATTTCCAAGATACAAGACACAAATATAACTCATTATCCAAATGCATGTAAAAAATTGAGACATTACTTAAATACTGAAAACTCATGAAAGTTTAGCTATGTTATTTACTCAACTACTTTTTACTTTATACATAAATATTTTACTTAAATCAGGCCATTCTAAATTGGAAATTTCCCAGGTAGTTTTTTGTGGATATTATTTCAAGCAAAACAATTTCTAGAGTGCATGGCAAGATTTAGAACATAAAACAGGTAGATGTTCTTACTAGAAGTATATATTTGGAGTATTACTATCATACAATGCAGACATCACAGTCTGGATAAGAAGGCATCTAGACCTGGAGTGTCATATAGAAGCCTCTTCCCCTTGCACTAGTCCTGTGAGGTTCCTGCCTGCCTGTGCTTCAGGCCTTGCTGTGCCTGAGTTCTTGTATCTGCTGACTTCAGTTCTCTCGAAGGTGAGCTGGAGCCAACTTCATCATGATGGGGGAAGTACAACCTTTAGAGCTAGTGCTTTCAAACAGCAGGACAGTCCTCAGATCATGAGTCCTGACACGAAGTCTTTCTCCACCTGAAAGAAGAGGTCCTAACCCATTCTTTGGGAGCTGGTACTGTGATTCACTGTGATCATAACTTTCTGCTCTTCCAAGTGTCTCTAATGCTGCTTCTTGACCCATAATTCTGTCACGTTGTTTTCTCTGCCAGAATTCTGGGTGGGAGAATTGCTTTCTCTATAATCACCTTATTTATTTTCTTGTGTTCTGCTCCTTCTAGATATCTTTGCCTTTTTCACTGTTTTTCATCCTTAGAGATTTACTCCTAGTCTCTTAGGACTTTCTCTTTTGCACAGCACTTCAGGCTGTTGTAGTTGCTGCTTTTTCATCTCGAATGCCAAAGTTCACAGCTGGCATGTAACAAGAATTACTCTTCAAAAAGTTTGATCATTTTTTTTCTATCAACCTTTGGAAATTCTATATATGTGCTCATTATCATGTTCCATCATCATGGTGAATCTTTTTACTCACAACAAACTAAAAGTTTAGAGAACTTCAGTAATTTATTTTAAGTCAAAAGATTTTGATGGAAATGCTTGGACTCAAAACCAGGAGTCCTGGACTAACAATGGCAATTTTTTTATTCTTCCAGCCTTTACTCTAACAAGTATTACAAGGACTACTGCATCAATGACCCAGCAAAACTCTGTCTGGGTTTTACCATGAAAATAGTTCTCTGCTTAGTTAAGGTGAAGGACTTCTGCATTAGAGAAAATGGTTTAATTTCTTATAAATAGAATGATCCAGAAATTTTGGAATCTTTTCTTCATAGTTAATATTCTGATAATATTTTTGTATATATTTTTAACTGTCAACTTGTATGTATCATCAGAGTTTGGTTTCAATACAATTCTTCAATACTCAGCTGTTTGCTGCTCTTTCTCACATATCTTTACCTGTTTTGGGGGGTATGATTCTTCCAGCCAATAAATCCTAAGCATCTAGTAATCATAGTAAATTAAAATATGATGCTGAAAATATTTTGCAGCTCTTTCATCAAAAGAACGAAACCATGTTTCCATTTCTTGGATCTGCACAGATTTGGAATGACAGTATACACAGCCTTGCTCATTCTAGGAACACTGTCCATGGTCTCCCATAGAAGGAAGATAACTTCACTCCTAAAGGGTGAGTGGCTACCTGGGAGAAAATAGTGCTCTTCTACTTCCCAGCTGACACCAATTTGGGACAGGTGAGTGAAGCCATCTTGGACTTTCCAACAGCCTCAAAGAATTCAGCCTTGTGAATGTAAAAGGGCTTGTTCCTACAGAATAAGAAATTTGTGAAAACTTTTTATAAAAAGATTGCTTTTAGTTAATAAATTTTGGGCTGATTTGTTACTCAGAATTAAGCTGCACAAAATGATAATATACAAATATTGATATTTCCAGGTATAACATATTTCCAGATTATAAGAATGACATGTATTTCTGAGTGTGCACTTAATCTTTTTGAAAGTTATTTTTTGTGCATGACATATGCCATCTACAGGTCTTTATTTCAGCATGTCTGGTGAGCAGAGGTATGACAGCTCCTTGGTAGATGGAGATAGTATTAGGAAGAAGACAGCTTTGATTTTGTTTGAGACAATAAAGATAGTGCCTCTGTCAGAGGCAAACATTGGTTGGAATTGCTTATAAAAGATGATCAGATTGTTGGTGGAAATAAAAACTAGTACAACTATAACAGAAACCTCTGCCCCCCAAACATAAGATGGTGTCAGTTTCCATCAGTTTAAACCTCCAGTTTACTTCAGTTTATGTTAATTTAATTTGTGTTCCAGAAAATGCTGGACTTGTGATGCACCCTGAAAATCAGTCCCCAAAAGACAAATTGCTTTGCTTCTGTACTTCTGCTTCCTCACTCCATGAGCTGTGAGGGCCCAGCTTCTTTGGGAATGATCCCAGTCAGGTTCCCAGCCTTAATAAACTGATTCTTGCCTCTGAACATTGGTGCCACTTGGTTCTTGGTGATGGCATTGCTGTTACACAACTACTGTGAAAATCAGTATGGAGATTACTTAAAAAACTAAAACTAGAAATTCTGTTTGACCCATCTATTCTCCTTCTAGGTATCTCCCCAAAGAGTTAAAGTCTTGGTAGTACAGTGACACATGCATACTGAGGTATCACAATTCACAATAGCTAAATCTTAGCAGTGGCTCATTGCCCATCAACAGGTGAATGAATAAAGAAAATGCAATATTTGCACACAATGGATTACTACTCTGCCATAGAGAAAGAGTCATTTGAAGGAAACTGGATACATGAATGCCCTTTGAGTCCCTAGTGTTAAGTGAAATAAATCAGACACACACTCCTCAATATCTCTTATATGAGAAATGCAAATTGAATAAAGAGCAAACTGAAAGATAGAGCACCATGTGCAGGCCACTGAGGGAAGAGCCAGATGCTGCCTTTTCCCACGAGTAAGCACCATTCACGGACTATGGGGAAGAGAACAAGAAGTTACCACGAAGCAAGCTCTCCCTGCAAATCAGCACCATGCATGGGCAGCTAAGGAAAGAGCCAGATGCCAGCCCTTTCCAGCACATGGGTTGGGAAATAAGAAGTGCCAACCCCAACCCATTGCCATAAGTGACCTGCTGATCCAGAGAAACACAGGCTGCCATGATAGCTATTGAGGTAAAATACAATGTAATGCTTGTACTGTTTAGTGTTTCACTGACTTTGCAGATAGTCTGATCATCTACTCACAGGATAGCAATATTTAATGTAGCATCTACAGGGGATCTCCCTCTGAGGGTGGTAGCCATTGTTAATTCCCTATCATCTTGCTTTTAAGTCCTCTATCATTATCATTGTTTTGTTGGCTTGAGTTTTATTCTGTTTTGTCTTGTTTGATTTTATTATCTCCAATGGCATGGGCAGCTATTTCAAGGATAACAAGATATATTATGGTAGCCATTTTGGATTTACTCTTGTTTTGAAGTCCTTTATTGCATTCATTGTTTTGTTTTTATTGGTTCTGTTCTGTTTTGTTTGAGTTTTACTATGTTTGAAGGTATCTGCAGATATTTTGAAGACAAGAGTCACTTTTGTAACCATTGTTGGTTTTGTATTGTTTTGAATTCCTGTATCACTTACACTGGTTTGTTTTCACTGGCTTTATTCTGTTTTATTTTGCTTGGTTTTATTATCTTTAAAATAAAATTAAAAAATAAAGATAGTTAATAGGAAGTAGGAAGATAGATCTTTCTCAAATGGGAAGGTGCTGGAGGGATAGAGGGAAGGGAACAAAGTGGATACAAGGTTTTTAAGATGTGTAAGTACATGTACCAACTTCACACATGAAATGTGAACATTATGTGCTACAGATGTGTGCTAATGAAAATAAATAAGATTAGATTTGCCCAAGTTCAGAGTGTTTCAGTTGTGACAGAAAGTCACTTCAGGAGCAGCAATACCCCCCACCCCAGTCCTCCAGTTCGCCCCTGGAAATTACCTGCTGTGAGGATCCCCACAAAAACAGAAAATCCTTGCTTTCAGATGTGCTGGCTCACAATGATTCCTTTACCACTAACTCAGGCACCTCATAACTCCAGCCAGCATCAAGGAAACTACCAGGCTAATTCCTCAGCGTATAAACTGTGGAAATTTCAGATCCTTCAGAGTTTTTGATAACTATTTTGAACCTAATGAGCCATGTACCTTATGAAAACTGTATGAACTACTGACTTTTTCTTAGAGACAGAGTTGTGAGACTTTATTTCTTTTGAAATGTGTATTATTCTTCGGAAGCTATATATTAATCACTCCCAGGTTCTATTATGAGACTTATTACAAATTGCATCCAACAGAAGGATTTTTTAAGTTGTAATTTTAATTATATATTGGAATGAATAGTTCATGTTTATACTTTATTAATGAATATTAAGTGAAAACAGTGTATGTTATGCTAGATATGGTTTTTTTCCATTTTTTTTAATTTGAAAGAGAATAAAACAAAAAGGGGCAGTACAGAGCAGATCAGAACAGGACAACATAGGCAACACAGTACTTTACATTAAGACAACTGGACATCAACAGTAGCTAACACCATATCTCTTACTCTGCTATAGTTGAGCATAGTTTCAAATACAATAATATCAAACATAATCAATAGTGGTTTGTTTTTTATAATTATTTAATTTCTTCTGCTTGTCCTTTTCCCTGTTATATTTTCTTTCTTTTTTTTTTTCCTGGTATCTAACTCATGACTGCACACTTGCAAGGCAGGTGCTTATGTCACTGAGCTAAATCCCCAGCCCATTCTCTGTTATATTTTCTAGTGCCTTTTTGCTTGTGATTTTTCTGTCATTGTCTTCTTTTTGCAATTAATCATGTCAGTAGTCTATTTGTTTTAATTTTAGGAACCTAACAATTAGATTTATTTATTGGTTTTATTCTTTCTCTGATTTATTATTCATAATTTTTGGCCTTTCTTACTAATCCCTTCCCTGATTTCCTGAAGGCATTTTTCCAACTTTTTGAGATTAAATGATTAATCAGTATCATGCTTATCATTAAAAATCTTGCCCTGTTCTGAGGGCTCAAATATATATTTTCTTACTGTTACTTTTAATTCCAGTTACCATGTTTTTGTACCAAAGAGTTGTGAAGATCACTCACCTTCTCTAATAATGGGCAGCAGTTTTGTTTTTTGTGTTGGTGGACCTAGTGCATTGAGATCAGAGAACTGAGTTTGCATTGGTTAAAACATTTTGGATATTTTCTTTGTACCAAATTTATGGTTAGTTTTGGAGCTATTTTTGAGGCCCTATTGACCAGGTTTTTCTGTCTTCCATACTATGTTATTAAAGTAGAATTTAATTTGGGGGGAGATTTTAATTTAGGGTCAAAGGGAAGAGAAATATGCATGCTGCCTGAATTTGACTATTCCACTAGAACTCACATTTAAAGTTGATCCTTATTGTGGGTTATTAAGAGCTGGAACCAAGTGAGACCAGTAAGAAATATTAGATCATGGGGGCTCTGCCCCTGTGAGTGGATTATTCCATGCATGGATTATTAGATTAATAAATTAAGGGACTGTCTTAAGAATAAGCCTTATAAAAGCCACTCTAGTGCTCTCTCTTATATGTGTTCTGCTTGGCATGTTGTGTTCTGTGCCCCCTCAGGACTCTGGAGAGAGTCCCACCAGCAAGAAGCTTCTCACCAGTTGTGTGACCACTGATACTGGTTGGGCCTCTCAGTCTCCTTAACCAAGCTGAACAAAGTTTTATTCTTTTTTTAAATTTTAAATTTTTTTTTAATTTTTATTTTATTTTAGGAGAGAAAGAAAAGAAAATTTTAAAAGGACAAAATAGAAAAAAAACAAGAAGAAAAGTAGAATACAGAGTTCAAAAAAATTAACATCATAAAATCGCTAGTTGATACATTATATATTGTTAACAATAGTTGTTAATAATTGTTTACAGAGTCAAAATATAAAAAGTGGCTAGACACTCAAACATTGACAGTACAAACTCTTCAATGATCTACCCAAAACTCAGTAATATGGTCATCTACTTTATACACTATACATACCTTTATATCCTTTAGAGAACTTTCCTTCCCTTTCACTTTTACAGTATGTATTATATCTATTCTACTTTTATATCTATTATACTTTTGGGATACGATTATTCTGACTGGTTCGTATTATTTTTTACACTAGAGAGACATAGTGATATTTACTAATGTGAGTCTTATTTATTTCACTAATGAGGATATTTTCAAGTTGCATCCATTTACCGATAAAAGCCTCAAGACCATCCTTTTTTATAGCCTAGTAGTATTCCACTGTATAAAAATACTATTTTTTTTCATCCACTCTGCATTTGATGGGCATTTTGGTTGTTTCCAAGATTTAGCTATTACAAATTGTGCCTCTATGAACATGGGTACACATATATCACTGTGAAATGACCCTTTCAAGTTTTCTGGGAAAATACCCAGGAGGAGAATAGTTGGATTGAATGGAACTTGAAATCCTAGTTTTTTGAGGAATCTCCATACTGACCTCCACAGTGGTTGCACTAGTCTGAACTCCCACCAACAGTGGAGCAGTGTTCCTTTTTCCCCACAGCCTCACCAACGTTTGTTATCAGTTGTTTTTTTGATGGCAGCCATTCTTTCCACAGTGAGATGAAATCTGAATTCTGTTTTAATTTGCATTTCTCAAATGACCAGTGATGATGAACATTTCTTCATATATTTATTTGCTATTTGTGTATCTTTATCTGAGAACTGTGTGTTCATCTCCAATGCCCATTTTTGGAGAGGGTCTTTGAATTTGGGAGGCTTGATGTTTTTCAATTATTTATATGTTCTGGATATAAGTCCTTTGTCTGAGAGATTGTTGGCTAAAATTCTTTCCCATTCTGTTGGTTTTTTTTCACTTTGATGGTGATTTCTTTTGAAGTGCAGAAACTTTTTTAGTAAAATGAGATCCCAGTTATTGATTTTTTGAAGTATTTCCTGTGCAGTTTGCGTTTTATTCATGAATTCTCTTTCTACCTTTATGTCTCCAAGACTTTTAACCTACTTTGTCTTCTGATAGTTTTAGTGTTTCTGTTTTAATATTTAGATCCTTTATCCATTTTGATTTTAGCTTAGTGTATGGTAATAGGCATTGGGCTATTTTCAGTCTTTGGCATGTGGAAAGCCAATTTTTTCATCACAATTTTTAAAGAGGCTATCTTTTTCCAGTGAACATGTTTAGCCCCTTTGTTAAATATAAGGTGGCTGGGTGTCTTTGTAGTAATGCTTGCATCTTCTAATCTGTTTCATTGATCCTCAGGTCTATTTCTTTGCCAGTACCATGCTGATTTTATGACTGTTGCTTTGTAGTACAGTTTCAACTCAGCAATTGAGATGCTTCTTTCCTTGTCTTTATTGCCCAGAGTTGCCTTTGCTATTTTAGGTTTCTTCTGTTTCCAAATGAATTTTAGGAGTGTTTTCTCTAGATCTGTGAAGTATGTCAATGGTATTTTGATTGGGTTTGCATTAAATCTGTATAACAGTTTTGGGAGTATGGCCATTTTCAAAATGTTGCTTCCTCCTAGCCAAGAGCAAGGAATATCCTTCCATTTTCTAGTATCCTCTTCAATCTCCCTTTTTAACATATGATTTTCAGCATATAGGTCTTTTACATTCTTGGTTCAGTTGATTCTTAGGTGTATCATTTTTTTAGATGCTATTTTGAAAGGTTATATTTCCATAATTTCTCTCTCGGTGAGTTTTTTGTTAGTGTACAGGAATGCTATTGATTTCTGAATGTTGACTTTGTATGCAGCTATGCTGCTGAATTTGTTTATTACCTCTAGTAGTCTTTTAATGGAGTTTTGGGGTCTTCTATGTAGAGTATCATGTCATCTGCAAATAATGATAATTTCTATTTTTTCCTATTTTTATGCCTTTTATTTCTCTTTCTTGTCTGATTGCTCTGGCTAATATGTTCTGAACTATATTGAATAGGAGTGGTGATAGTGAACATCCTTGTCTTGTTCCTGATTTTAGAGTAGAAGCTTTCAGTTTTTGTCCATTTAGTGTGATGTTGGGTGTTGGGTTGTCATAGATGGCCTTTATGAGATTGAGGTACATCCCTTCTGTTTCGAGTTTCTGTATGGTTTTTATCATGAAAAGGTGTTGGAATTTATCAAACACTTTTTCTCTGTCTATTGAGATGATCATGTGATTTTTATTTTTGGCTCTGTTGATGTGGTATACTACATTTATTGATTTGTGTATGTTGAACCATACCTGCATTCTGGGAATAAATCCTACTTGGTCATGGTGCATAATCTTTTTAATGATTTGCTGCATTCTATTTGCCAATATTTTATTGAGAATCTTTGCATCAATGTTCATTAGTGAGATTGGTCTATAGGTCTCCTTTTTGGTTGGGTCTTTCTCTGGTTTTGGTATCAGAGTGTTACTTGCCACCAAGAATGAGTTAGGAAGGACTGCTTCTCTTTCAAATTCATTGAGGAGTTTAAGGAGTATTGACATTGAATATTCTCCAAATTTTTTTATAGAATTCAGCTGTGAGTCCATCAGGACCTGGGCTTTTTTTTTGTTGGTAAGTTTTTAATTATGTTTTCAATTTCAGTAGCTATATTGTGTTATTCAAAATTGCTGTATCTTCTTGGCTGAGCTTTGGTAGTTCTTATGTTCCTAAAAATCTGTCCATTTTCTCTGTGTTTTCCACCCTATGTGAGTAGAGGTTTTCAAAGTAGGTGTTCATGATATTTTGAATTTCCATGGGATCTGTACTAATTTCCTTTTTTTCAGTGCTTATTGTGTGGATTTGAGTTTTTTCTTTCTTTTTCTTGATAAGGTTGGCTAGGGGTTTATCAATTTTTTTCTTCTCTCAAAAAACCAGATTTTTGATTCATTAATTCTTATATTTTTTTAAGTTTCAATTGCATTAATTTCTGCTCTAATCTTTACAATTTCCTCTCTTCTATGAGCTTTGGGTTTGACTTGCTCTTCCTTTTCTAGATGCTTGAGATGTAGCATTAAGTTATTTATTTGTGTTCATTCCATTTTCTTGATGTGACTATTTATTGTTCTATATTTCCCTCTTAGGACTGCTTTAATTGTATCCCATAGGTTATGATATGTTGAATCTGCATTTTCATTGTATTGTATGTATTGTTTTGTTTCCTCTTTAATTTCATCTGTAACCCACTGGTCATTCAGAAGGTTGTTATTTAATTTCCATGTATTTATGCAGGCTTTGCAAGTTTTTTTGCCATTGATTTCCAATTCTAGTGTGCTATGATCAGATATTATGCATGGGATAATTTCAACACCTTTGCATTTACTTAAGAATGCTTTATGGATTAATATATGGTCTATTTTGGAGAATGTCCCATGTGCAGCTGAGAAGAATGTATATTTTGATGTGGGTGGGTGGAACACTCTGTAAAACTCCACTAAGTCCATTTGCTCACAAGTATGATTCAGTTATGTTATTTTATTGCTGATTTTTTGTCTAGTTGACCTATCTCTTTGTGACAGTGGGATGTTGAGGTCTCCTATTACAATTCTGTTCTTGTATATCTGGTTTTTCATGTCCATTAGTATTTGTCTTATATAGTTGGGTGCTCCTGTATTTGGTGCATATATATTTATAATTGTTAGTTCTTCATCTTGTAGTTTTCCCCTAATAAGTATGTAGTGGCCTTCTTTACCTCTTTTAATTCTTTTAGGTTTGAAGTTCACTTTGTCTGCAAACAGAATATCTATCCCTGCTTTTTTCTGGGTTCCTGTTGCATGGAATACTGTTTTCCATCCTTTGACTTTTAACCTATGAGTTTCTTTTTGAGTCAGATGTGTTTCTTGTATACAGCATATTGTGGGATCCTGTTTCTTGATCCATTATGTCAACCTGTTTCTTTTGATAGGTGAATTGAGCCCATTTGCATTTATGGATATCATTGATATGTACTGGCTTGACTTTGCCATGTTGTGTTCCTATTGTTAGTTTCCTGCTTTTGTCCATGTTTAATTTCTTGTCCAGCCTGGTGGTTTCTTTCTGTTGTTTTGGAGATTGTGGTCATTTTTATCTTTATCTAAGATGTCTTTCAGCACTCTTTCTAGGGTTGGTTTGGTGGACATGAATTTCATCAGTTGTTCTTTGTCATGGAAGTATCTTGTTTCTCCATTAAATTTGAAAGACAGTTTTTCTGGGTGCATCAGTCTGGGTTGAAAGTTGTTTTCTTTCAGGGCTTGAAATATCTCACTGCAAGCATGTCTTGACTTGAGGGTTTGTGCTGAAAAGTCTGCTGTGATTCTAATGGGCTTTCCTTGATAGGTGACTTGTGTCTTTTCTCTTAACAACTTTTAGTATTCTATTTTTATGCTGTATGTCTGAAATCTTAATTATTATATGCATGGGTATAGATTTATGTTGGTTATAACTATTTGGCATTCTGTATGCCTCACTTATTTGTATATCAGGTTTTTCCCCCATGTTTGGGAAATTTTCTGCCATTACATCTGTGAACAGCTTAGTTATGTCCCTTGTGTTGTCTCCTGTCTCCTCACTGATGCCTATTAATCTAACATTGCTTCTTCTGGCATCATCATGAACCTGCTAGATTGCCATTTCATGCTGTTTTGTTTCTTTTATAAGTTCTACCCTTTCATGATCGCTATGTGCGATCCTGTCCTCAAGGTCTGAGATTCTATCCTCAGCTTAATTTAAATGGTTTTGCAGGCTTTCAATACAATTTTTTGTTTCTTGGATATCTCTTTGAATTTGTTTCATGGATTCTGCTTGTTTTCTGCATTGTTCATTCAAAGTTTCAATCAATTTCCCATGTTTCTCTATTTTTTTTATCTATTTCTTCTCTAGCTATGTTGAGCAACTCATTTACTAAGGTTGTTATTTTTGTCTTTACATAAGACATTATTTCTAATTTGAGTTCCTCTATAGCCTCATGGATTTGTTTCTTTACTTCACTTGGTATCTTTTCAGAGATTTCTGGTAGTCCTCTATTTTACTGTCACCTGTACTTGCTCCTGATAGACTAGATTTTGAGATTGCATTTTGCTTTTTTGTTTAGTCATTTTCACCTTTTGGGTAAATATCTGGTCTTTCTATCACAACAATCACAACTGTCTGTACTGTGAGTTTCAGGGTCCTACTATGTGGTTGATATTTGTTAAATTGCTGGGTACAACAATGAAGAGGATATCTAGTCTCCTATATTCATCCTACAAGGCCTGTTGGGTGAGTCCTGTATTCTTTCTGGGCCAACTAACCCAGAAGTATTGATGTACGGCAACTCTTAGTTTCTGCTATTGTTATATCTTCAGGTTGTTGCAGATCACCAAATCTCCCTGGCTGTAGTTTTTGTGTCAGCTGAGGACCTACTGGGTCACTGGGGGTCTCATAAGTTCTTTTAATTTTCTCTAAGTTGGGGGGGGTGTTGTTGTCTCACTCCTCAATCTATCTGATGTTCTCTGTGTGGGTTAGGGGATTACCTATTCTCTTGCCAGGTTAGCCAAGGTCTTACAGTTGGAAGGAGTTTCACTTCTGCTCCTATTTACCCACTGCAGACCTGTATTTTAGGGGCAAACTCACCACATTGGCTGGAGCCTGCTGAGGTCTCCTCTTTGGGTTAGGGGTTCCTGAGTCTCTCATCCAGCCAGCATGATAGTCCACTGTATTCCGTGGTTCTGGGAGAAGAGGTTGGATTCAAAGATCAACTGCAGTACTAGGTCTGTGAGACGGGTGGGTTCCCCAAGGGGTGGACCCATTGGCAGCAGTCCCAGGCAGCTTAGGCTTGTGGCAGGCTTCTGCGATATTCCAAAGTTTTATTCTTTATAAACTATCCAGTTACAGCAATAGAAAACAAACTACACCAGGTTCCTATCAAGCTTTTGGTTCTGGCAAAAGTTAAAAAATGAACTTGGTAGCTTTCTATTTAACCTAGGTTACTATTTGCTTAAAAATCTTAATAAATAAAAATCTTGGTCTTAAATTGGTAAGAATGTTATCCATTTGGAATACAAATTTAGGTAAAATAACTGTTTAAAATGTGCAGTGTTTTTAGTTAACCTCATGTTAGTTGCAGGATGGTACTTATTTTCTGCAACCATAGGTAAATATCATCCCTTCTCAGCTGACCTTTTCACCTGGATTCCACCAACATTCTCTGCCACTGGTGTGATGACACTGGGAACAGGGAACAGGGAGTGAATCCAGGATTGAGTCATTCTATTGTGACTAGCTGCCTATTGTGAGTTTTCGGAGTATACTTAATCCATTTGTGATGCTAATATGATGCACATGCTCCTGGCTCTCTGCTTATTTTTGCTACACTTTATAAGATGTACTGTCAATAACAGCTCTATGTCCCTTTCACTATTACATTCCAGTTTTAAAGGAAGACAGAATTTGAGGCTTAAAGAGATTCCTTTGTTACAGTGTCACACAGCTGGGACAACTGAAGGCACCTGTTGGAGCTCTGAGGTCCTTATCAACACCACTCTCCAGAAGTGTCATGCAATGGGCAGCTCATAACAGCCAGTGTCTCTTAATGTGTCCTCAGGTGAGCAGTTCACTGGGATTCATAAACTCCATATCAGCACTGGGATTCATAAACTCCATATCAGTAAAGCATTGAGGATACAGAATTTAAGAAAAGAAAGACTTCATTGGAAAGGAGGATGAAAGAGAATATAGATAAACACTGATAAAAATCAGGGTCAGAGATTCCAAAATGATAGGGGAGCCCTGGTCTTTTTGTTCCTGGCCACTTTTGTTGAGGATCAGGAACATTTCCCCTATCCAGAATTTGCAATACCCTGATTGACTTCTGGGTATCTCTGCCTACATCCTCTCTTCCAGTGGTTTACCTGTAACTTCTTTCTGTCTGTTTATTTACTTGTTTTTTATCTGGTTTTCAGGGCCTGATCCTTGGGGTTGGCAAGAGGGTGCCTTATTCATAGTTAGCTTAGAGTTAGTAAGAGAGTGTGAGGGTCAATATATTGTAGTAATATGTAGAGGCTCTTAGAGTAAATGGTTATCTATATTGCATAATTGTGAGTACATACTAAATAAAAGCTTGTTCCAAAAGTTACTCAGCCCTCTGTTCCCCTTTACTTCCTCTTAATTCCACTGGAAGTGGGATGGCTTATCCTTTGTGCACCTGGCTTTCTCTGTGCTCTGCTTGTTAGCTCTTTCTCCATTTGGTAATTCTGCTATTCCACCTGAGCTAGTTTGGTGTTTTTTAATCTGGTTTTTCTCTTTTTTCAACCCATGTTCTTAACTGTTTCCTACAGGAATTTCTTTAGTCAACTTTTAGCTCCTTCTAGTCAAGATTAGCCAGAAGACATAATGAGTCCCCTGTTCTATTTTCTTCTTGTCTAGAGAGCACTGCCTCTACATGTTTAACCAAAGACCAACCCGAGTCTTTCTGGAAGATAGAATCTGGAAGCTAGAGAGATCTTGACTTGTATTCAGGATGTACTGTGGATTGTCTGTATTTCCCTGAGCAAGTTATATGACATGTCTCATCTCATTATTACCTTTTATAAGAATGAAGAAAACCAAACTCACCTGTAGTGTCATTGGAACATTCAGTAAGATGCAAGAAGCTGGAACATTAGCTTAGATAATGGTACAATCTCTTGTTTGAATGCAGGCCTTCTGATAAAATATTGTGAGATGTGAAATCTTGATTTGGATAATGTAATTTATAAACTCAGGTTCCCTTGCCTCATTAGCAATTTGGGTTTGTTGTTTTATAATTGCATAGGAATGCTGGTGTGTGGCTTATATCTAGATGTCTCCACAAAATCTTGTGAACTCCTAGGTGGGACCATTAGAGGGTGTGCAGTAATTAAATTAGTCCACTGATTGGTTCAGTATAGTTTTGGGTGTGGATAATTGCAAGGCCCACCCTGGGTGTGGGTGGCACCATCCAGTAGGCTTGGATGGGATAAAAGTTCAGAAGGCTTGTGGCCTGTGGCTTTCTGTTTCCTGTGTGCTCTTCTATGGACTGTCCCTCCTTTGCCATGCCCCTCTGTCATGCTGCCTTGCCTTAGAGCCAGCTAACTATGGACTGAAACTTCTGCAAACTGTAAACTAAAATGATCTTTTCTTCTGTAACTTGTAGGTGTCAGATATTTTGTCCCAATGACAAAAAAGTAACTAGAACATTTGATGTTCTCATTCTGCAGCAGCACGTTCCATGGCACTTCTATGGAGTGGTCCATACCATACCAGAGCTGTTGGGCTTCCAACAGCTGGGTCCAAATCCCTGCTGCATTGTCCCAGCTGAATGACGTCAGCCAGACAATCTCTCCAACTCGAGTTCTCTTCCTTTAAACTTGGAATAGTGTCTGCATGTGACTGTGAGAGATAAAGTCAGTAAAGCATGAAAGCAATTAGCAAAGTGTCCAGAGCATATACATTGTATCATTTTATAAATGTACTGCATCTAATTTTTTCCAGGAGCACTCATTGTTGAAGATCAAAAGTGGTCTGCTAGACTGTAGGAGTAATGATACATGATAGTCCAAAGATTGTTTTTACTTCTATTTGCAGATGTTGTTTACTATTTCAGGTAAAGAATATTGAAGTACAGAAACATGATACTTGATTAAAATATTACATCAATCTATCTTAATAAGTGTGGTACTGAGACTTTAAAATAGCAACTTTGGTTGACTTGGAATTAGAACATAGATTTGTTCTACAAAATCTAAGTGCTTCTTACAAAATAGGATAGAAAAATATTAGGAGAATTCAGAAAAAAATTAGTGACCCTGCAGAGTATTGCTTCTGATGTTGGGTTATGCTGGGTTCCTCCTCTGCAGATCCCAGGGAACTTCTGGCCTGACTTGGAGCATTTAAGTGGTAGGACTTGGGCTTCCTTTTCAAGAGGTCTTTGGGTCCCAGCTGTTAAAAACTGAAGTTGCCTGAGGCATTTGAATGACTTATCACAGGAGACAGTTTCTCTTTCCAAAACCAACACAAATGCAGTTCTTTCTTTAAACAGAGAACAGAAGTATGTGAAACCACTTATCAAAGCCTTTTGGATCAGGAGCACCTGATGCTGACCTGTGTCAAGACCGTGAAAAAGTCCCTTGAATGCTAAAGGATAAAACCTCTTTTTGACAGAGAGGACTTGGTATGACCCAAAGCCTAGTGTTCCATTCTTTCCTCTGCAATAGAACATAAAAACAATTAAAGAAATGGATGGTGCAAGACATCACACCAGCATACTCCAGAGGATGTGCTGTTTGTAAGAAATAAAATTCCTGAACTGTAGTGAGACTGTTGGAAATAGAGCAACATACGTCGAAGGAGTGGGGCGATTTTGGGTGCAGACCTCAATCATATTCATATTAATTCTTTAATTATGAAGGTTGATAGAGAACAAGGCAGGAATAAGAACCTGTGTGAAGACAAATATTATTTTAAATCTTGGTTCTTTTATTTGTTAAAAAATAAATTGCAAATATGAAACTTTTTCTAATTGCATTTACTTCCATCAAATATACCAATAAAATCTTGGACTGACTTAGGGTAAACCTTCGGGTGTATTAAGTTGACTTAATTCCCAAGGAAACATTTTCTGCCTGGTTGGCACCCACACTCTGGCCTCAGCTGTGAAGACTCTTGGCTATTTCTAAATCCACTAACTTTAGTTAGGAAATGGATTGTGAGATTCGATGTTTCAACCTTTTATGTGAAAGAAGGTATTTGGATTGTGTCTTGTTGGAAAAGGAGGATATTTAATGATAGAAGAGCATAAAATAATCTAAGCCTAAGGGAGGGGATGAGGCAGAAGATACTTGATACACAAATAAGCAGTCAAGCTTAAATATAGGATAAATTTAGACAAAAGTGATTTGGACATGAGATTGTAGAGATAGACATGATTCATATTGGGAATTGGAGACTGTTCTGTGAACTGTGGAGCGTCATGATGGATTTTAACTGATATGCTAAATAATGTTTTGGCGATCTTTTACTGGACATGGTATGTATAATAGGTCAGAAGAAAGGGAAAACAGGTAGAAAAACTTGAGTTTTTTAACAAAATACTGGGTTTTTAATCAGACAATTCTATTCTGAATAGCTTACTAGGCTTTCTGAGTAACTAAGAGGGCAGAAACTTTATCTGAGCATCTAAAATAATATTTTCAATTATTAGAGACATGTAACTTAAATGTTCTGCTTCTTTTCTTATTTGGCCCATATTTATTAGGCAGCTGGGTGATATTTGCTTGCCATTTCCACATACATTATTTAGTTTTGCTTTTTGAAAACCTTACAGAGTGCGCGAGGCTTGAGTTTAGTGACTATACCATGAAGAGTAGACACTGGACTGCTAGATCTGGTGAGACTGCTGCTGTCAGCAAGGCATGCTTCCAAATGACATCTTCTATAGTGTGTGTGTGTGGGTGGGGGAGGGGGGGTCCACCGAATGCCAATGGCCCTGAACTCCACGTTGAGTTGCACTGTTATTTTCTGTTGAGGTGAAATTGAGTAATGTAAATTGCCATTTGAGGGGCTGAGGAACAGTATGTTCCTTACTATTTTTTCTACTTGCTGTGTGTGCATATATGTCTAGGACTGTTAGTTTTAAATAGTTTTTTTAATGTGAACTGTGTAAGGTGCACTATTTTTAAACCAACATTTTATTCGCTATCTGGTTACTTGGCCTTCTCGATTTCTGTTAGAAATAGTTTTAAGACTGTGTTAACAATCCAATGGTCAATATCAATTATAAAACACTAACATAGGTATAATTTACTGAGTGATGTATTATGTATCAGATATTGTGCTGGATTTGACCTAGATCTTCTAAAAATGCTAAAACAGTTCTATGAGAAAGTCATTCTTATTTCTGCTTTACTAACGTGGTCCAAAGAACTGAGAAATTTATTCAAGATAACACAAATAGCTTTTTAAGTTATCAATTGATTTAATTTTATTCTGTAAGTAGTGTCACAGATATAAAGACATCTGATAATTACAACATATAATAAAATGAAAATGACAGTGACAATGAGCTTGCATTTAGCTAATGAAGATACTGTGCAGTATTATTATATTGGATGATATGAGACCTCAATGAAGGGAAATATCTTATGAGGATCAGCTGGAGCAGCATTCACTTTGCATTATAGGAAGGTGATTCTGCTAGATCAATAGTAAGTCAAGCATGAATAAAATTCCTTGTCTAAAGTGATGATAGGCTTTTGCTGCCAATATTTTTTTTCCACAGATGGACACACTTTTGCACAAAGCCTGCTTCTTTTGGAATCCAAGGTCATAAGGAGATGAGCCATGACCTTGTGATCCTGAACTGCCCAAGTGTCACCCTTCTGGTAAGGTTTAAAATGTCTGTGGAATTTCCCTTTCCTAATTTATTTGAAATTGTTGTATACTTTGCTAAGGCAAATGTTATCTGCTTTTCATTTTTGTTTTTGTTTTTTACATCATTAGCTTTTAGTCATTAAAAGGATTTTTCTCTTCAAGAGGTTAGAAAATATTTTTTGTCTGACAATTCTGAGATCTTGATGAGTATCTGGAGGTCAGAAGAAGTTTTGAACATTCTGAGACTTTCCGATGTAGTAACTTTCACCTTCATGTTTTTAAAGTGAATACATACTCTTAATGTGGGGGCAGTTTGAATCATTTTAGGAAACAGTACTTCCTGATCTCAACATTCCATTTAAAAAGTTTTTATGGAAAGATCTCTTGAGAAAACATACTTAAAAAGTTTCTGTCTTTTATTAGGCTCCTATAGCAGAAATACATCATACTGAGTATAGACAAAAGTATCCTATACTGGGTGTAGACAATTAACATTTATTCGTCAGAGAATGAGTCTAAAATAAGGCATTCCAAGGTCCAGTGCAGGCCTCTTCAAAGTGCACAGATGGCCACATTCCTGTTGCATTTTCATGTGGCTGGGAAGATAGGAGTGTTTTGCTTCTTTATTCCTTCATCCATGGAAGGAGGCCCATCCAGGAGGACTCTAACCTCATAGCCTCCCAAAGGTCAAACTTCAAACTATTATCACACAGAGGATTTAGGCTTCAATTTGTGAATTTTGGGGAAGACAAAACATTCAGATCATAATTTCCTTTCCTGATATAACAGAAGCCCAATAAATGATATTCAGAAATGTAAGGAATTAAATACAACTATTTTAGTTTATGGAGTGATCTAGTAGAGCATTTGTATAATGAAACATTTATAAGTGGTGCAAAAACTGGTGGCTTTAAGCATTTCAGAAAAGTGTGTCAAACAAGTGTCACATAACATGTCAATATTTTAGGGGCAATGTATTTTAAATTATTAAATTGTAATGCATCACTCTTAAAATGTGAGCTGTATTGTCACTTATAACAGAAATACCAGAGATATTGGTTCCTTGAATATTATTTTATAATGTGTTGTAGGGTTTCCTCATAAGAATATTACTAATAAAGCTTTTAAAATCATGCACTTAGAATATGCTTCATTACGTTTTAAAAGTTCTTGTTTGATACTTTGGGTGCTATGATTTTCAGGCCTCCTGATATTGCTTATTGTCAAGCCTGTTTTAGTATCATTAACAGCTCATAGAATTTTAAATATAAGAAGCACATCATTGGCTGCACCCAGCAAATTATATCTGTTCAAACCCCAGTTATGCAGAAACTTATTATCTGTACTTTCTTATATTAGTTGCTTTTGTAAATTGGAAAGCAAATGGGTTGTGTATCAATTTATAAGTTGCCCCAAACTTCTTTATTGTTTCTCTGACACATGTATTAGAAAAAAGGCAACTAATTATGGTGGTACATGGTCTGTAATCCTAGCACTCTGGGAAGCTGAGGCAAGAGTAGCTCAAATCTTAGCTCAACTAAGGCAATGTAGAGACTTAGTGAAACTCTGTCTCAAAATAAAACATAAAAAGTTCTAGGTATGTAGTTCAGAGTGAAGGTCCTGAGTTCAACCTGTGGTATCATGCATTTTTTCTGTCTATATATATATATATTACATATTATACTATATATAATATATATTATGCTATATGTTACATGTTACATGTTATATTTTATGTACTATATACTATACAGTCATGGATATACCATACACATAGCTTATGCATTATATATTTTGCCATATATATATACACACACATATATAGCATATACATAGAGAAAACCATATACATATGTATCTTTGATTCAGTCCATTTATCTACTAGGTTTAAGAACAGAAGAATACACTCACCTGAAATTATTTATGGTCATTTTCTTTAAAATATTGAAAAATAGAAATAACTTAAGTATTCAATAATCAAAGATGAGTCAATTATGCTCTCTATACAATAAAATTGTACTGAGCCATTGCACCATGTGTAAGACTGATAGATATACTATTTGTTGAATATATACTATATATATAGTATATATATATATATATACTATATATACTATGTATCACTCAATGTGCTTAAATACATTTGAAAGTTTAATATTTACAGCAATGTAATGCCTTGATGTGAAAACCACATACCTAATCAGTTGTGATTCAGATATGGGGATGGTTTTCTAGCAGTCTCAAGCCTATCAAGACTATAAGTAATTAATTAATAGAGAAATGTACTTAATTTATTGCTAAGGGAAAGGATAGGAAATAGTAAGAATTATATTATCATGCTAAAATACTCAAATGCATAGGAAAAAAGCTGGATATTATCAAAGTGGAAATAGTTATTTCTAGGTGGTAAGGTTATAGGTTTTGTTTGTTTTAATTAGGTTTTTCTTTTATTTCTCAACTTTTATGTATTGATTTTTTAACCGGACAAAGTGTTTTTTCTTTCCTGAACTCCCTTTCTCCAAAATATAGTATTATTTCTTATATATTTAAGAGTACTTTGAATTTCTAACAATAGAAAAAATTTTAATGAAAATTTTTTTACCTACCCAATGGAGTAATATAAAATAAAATAATTGATAATAAATACACATAATAAATTTGATATTTATTAGAGAATATTTATTAGAGAATGTTCTGTGATATAAGGGAGACCAAGAAATAGTGTTTATACTAATAATTATTGTGGTCTAAACATAATAATGATGTAGTTTGTGTTATGTACATAGTGAAAGACTACTACTATAGAATAATGAAAGTGATTGCGCTTTGGCAGGATACAAACATTTTTCAAGTGTTTTAATTATGAACAATGGATTAAAAATAAGTAAACTCTGATTTGGTAAGTGATTGGATGTATAGATGGGAGGGCATCTGAGTGAAATGCCTAGTCTATTTTACTAGTGTATGAAGATGTTTACTTCTCAGAGGGCAATAAAATTAGACAGGTATGAGTTGACTTTAAAGTATTAATTCTCACAGCATTTTTAAGCATCAAAAATGATGTGTCTGCACTTGCAGAACACCCTGTAGCTTTCTTCTCCTGTATCCTTGCCAGAACTATTCCTGCAGATTGCTGCCACCTCAAATTAGGAAGCAACTTGAATAAAAGTTCCTCAGACAGGTTGTCTTGGCTGCTTTGACAAATGCCATGTAGTCTATCCCTGAGGTCATGGGAAATGACAGGGTGAGAAAAATGGATAGAAAATGCTTCTCTGGCACTCCACATCCCCAGTTTGCTGAGTAAAATAGACAGTACAGAAAGCCAGGAGCTTGTAGCTGTGCAGTTCCAGGGGGAATCAGCACAGGCAAAAATGCACCACTTGCCTGGTTGTGGACGTGCATGCTCAGCATGTATCCTGCCTCTGGAGGATTGGAATGGAAGCTGGATGAGTGCCCAGCTTCTTTCAGAGACCAGGTACAAAGCAAGCCAAATGTCATGCTCCTGGTCCTGAACTAAATGATTTATTTGCCTCCTTCTTTCCTCTCCAGTCTGCTTTCCATGCGAAGGTTGCCACTGGTGGGAAAAATGCATCAATCCCGTTGAGTGCCAGAAACCAGAGTTTAACAATAGTTACTCAATGTCATTGAGATTGTAAAATTCAGTTTGTGTGTGTGTGTGTTTTAAGAGTTTTATTATTCTGGTGATTTTTTATGATTTGCAACTCTATTGTAGAAGTGTGGACTTCTGAAGTTGCTGTGGCAAATCAGGCATTGATTTTGGTGATTCCTGGAATCTCCTAAGCATGGGAAGAAGTATATGGCATAAGCTTTGGATTCCTTACTGACATGTGAAAGTTCAAAAGTTCAAAACACTTTTGAAGCTATACATTACCCACATGATCATGAATTTAACTGTAGAATTTCAAGTGTAGGAGTTTCAAGCAGGAAATTTAATGTTCATAAAAATTTTGCTGACCAGTCTCCATACTAGAAATATCCTAAGGATGATGCTTGAGGGAATAAGCAAAGATTATAAATACTTATGTAGCACTCTTTGCTCCCCTTAACAATAGTTTTCAGTGCAGTCCAATAGATGTGCTGATATATATAGCATTTTAGATTTCCATATGGCATCTAGCATGTGAACATTTGTGGAGAATAATAAATTTAGCAAGTATGAATGGAAATTATCACTGAAAATTGTTTAATATTTCAAAAATATCATAGTAATAATAGACCTCAGTGGGGTGAATAATTCTTTTATTCTATTTTTTATTTTAAAGATAGTAAAATCCAACAAAACAGAACAAAGTCCATCAAAACAAAGCAGCAAGATTGGTATAGAACTTGAAAGCAGGATACTAGGAAAACAACAATAGCATATCTTGTTATCTTCACAAGAGTTGTCCATTTCATCAGGTATAGCAAAATCAAACCAAAAACAAAACACAGCAAAACCAATCAAGCAGAATATTGAATAAAGTAAAACAGTCAGAACAAAGTAAAACAATGAGAACAATATTAGTTTTCAAAGACAAGACAGAATGAAATCCCCCATATTTGCTCTATTGCATACTGTCATCCTCCCAAGAGATGCTCAGACCACTGACCCCTGGCCCACAAAAAGCAGACAACACAAGCATTTAGTTGCTTTATGTACCTCAGTTGCTATCAACTCAGCCTGTGCTCCAAACCAGAATGTTGTTTATGGAGGAGGACTTGAGTCTCAGCCTGTGTGCCAGGAGGCTCATGGGAGTCACTGACTTTTCTCTTCCTGGAAGCCATGCATAGCTTACCAGAAAGGCTGACTAGTTGGCTTCTTATTGGATTCTCCCAGTCCTAGCATGACCAAATCTTGGGAGGTGCTGACTTTTCTCTTATTGAAAGCTACATGGCTTGCATGGCTTATGAGAAAGGTTGGCTATTTGGCTCCTTGTTGGATCCTCTCAGTCCAAGCATTCTCAGGAGGTGTTGGCTTTTCTCTTGGGTGCATAATTCTTAACCATTAAAAAATGAAGCAACTGCATTTGTTCAGAAAATCCAAACCAATTCAAAATGAGTTTGTAGTGTGCCTATTATAACTGCTTCCTTACATTTCTAGAAACAGCAAGTTGCCTTTCTGAGATATTTTCTTTGATGGAACTGTTCTTTTCCATTGTCAATTATGCTTTTTAGGACAATAGGATTTATTTATTTCTAGCTTTAGGATTGCATTGTGATAATCTTAAATCAAGTTTTTCATCTCATTTTTGCACTCACATAAACTGATTCAGAGGTAAACACAAAAATCAGTCAAAAGGGGTTGAGGATTTAGCTCAGTGGCGTAAGTGTCTGCGTGGCAAGCGCTAAGTCATGAGTTCAATCCCCAGTGCCAAAAACAAAACAAAACAAAACAAAACAAAACAAAACAAAACAAGCAGTCAAAAGCACTAAGATGTGTAGAGGCATTTTTAAAATGTTCTGGAAAAAAGAAGCTTCTATTCAAGCTTGTAATATGGCATCTATTTAGCTACCGCTACAAGTATAGTGTGGGTGTGTGTACAGAAGAAGGGTTTGCTATGCACTTATCTTAGTTTTTATTTCATTTCTGATGTGAACTACCTACATCCAAAGTTAAAGGAGGAAAGGGTCATTTAGCTCACATTATGTGAGGTTTCAGTCCACAATCAGCTGGCTCCAAGGCATGGTGATATGGCAGAGGGGCAACAGATCATGGTGACAGAATACAGCAAAAGGAACAAGAGCAAAAAGGGGGAAGACAAGTCTCTTTTCCTCCTATATGTGGCAAGTAGGCTACCTGCCCTAGGGCAGGTATAACACTCATACCATCTCCATGCTCTGCTCTTGTACAGAATCAGGATATTTACAAAGTGAGGACTTTGGCATCCCACTGAGTCACTAATTTAAACTTCTCAAGTTGACACAATGAATCAACCATTGCAACATCCTAGAGTATAAACAGCAACCCCAGGGGATGTCCTCTACACCCTAGGATATAAAATTGAAGAGTTAATTGGTTGAGCTTTTAAACTTGTCATACTGACACAATGAATCAACCATAAAAATCCCCCTCTTGTCAACATGGCAACCAGGCACAATCCTTAAAACCAGTTTCCAGATACAAAGGCATGCTTATTTTTATCATCTCACAACTTGAACATTATAACGCAGGTTTAACAATCCTTAAGAACCAATATAAAGTATATCAACATTACTTTAGAATCATAACTTTCCAACCTTGTTCCCTTGTTCCCTTGTTCTCATACAGAGTCCTCTATGAAAAGGCATTTGGTACATTTCTAGGAGCTGCCAAAGTTCTAACAGTTTCAGTACTGCTGAAAATCACAAATCCAAAGTCTCCTCTGAGATATAAGGTAAACTCTTAGCTATGAGCTCCTATGCAAATGAAAAGTTAAATACTTCCAAAATGCAATGGCATGAGACAAATATCTTCATTCCAAAAGTTACAAACGAGGGATACAAAGGATTGGGACAAAAGGAAGTTCAAAATTCAAAGGGGGCAAACATTGTCTTGTGGTTCTATGTGCAGCATCTGAGGCAATCTGTGGCAAGTTTTTAGGTCCCAAGGGCTTGGGTGACTCTTCTCCTTTGGCATTTTCAGTGGTAGTAGCTCCCATGGCTTCTCTCTTAGGCTTGTTTTGCTCCTTCTTTACTACTTTCCTTTGATGATCCACATTCCCGGCTTTCCCAAACTTCTGTGGTTTCCATTGCTGCACCTTCACTTTCATTCTCACAGCTTCACAAACTGTCCTCTCACAGCACATTGCCTGTCCTCTCAGACTTACTAAAATCAGGGTGGAAAGCTTGCTGACCCTAGAACTCTTGCATTGTGCATGTGTGTAAAGCCAACACCACTTGAATGCTGCCGAGATCTTCTGCTAGCTGAAGCAGTAGCCATGTTTTTCTCTCTCTGAACTATAGGGAGTCAAGTGCCTGGATCACTGGGCACTATGAATCCAGTTTTGATGAAAAAATTTTCTATGCTGCTGCCTTCTTCAACCTGGTGCCTTGCAACTTTCTCCCCCAAAAGTCTTTCATTTTTGCAGTTTTGAGGTTGCAAAGGGTGGAGTCCTGTTGCTTCTTGTGATGCACTAAGGCCATCTTTTCTATTTTCTTATTCTTGCTCAGCAATTGAGATCTCTTTTGTTGTATCTTTGCAGTCCACAACTTTACTGGAGCATCCTTTCTGGCCAAACTTTCAAAGTTTTGAATCATTTTGCTGGCTTCTTTGATCTCAATTCTCAACTTAAATCAGGCTAAAACTTTCCAGCAGTAGCCATGTAACCACCTCAACTTTAGATTGCCTTTAAATTTCTTCTACCAGACTAATCAATCTTGTGTCCATAATCTCAGGCTCAGGCAAAGTCTCAGGCAAAGTCATGAGAAAAATGCAGAGAAATTTTCTGCTGAGGTATAAAACATCTTCTGGATTCAAATAGCCAATGCAGTCCTTCCCAGCAGAAACCTCCCAAGACTGCTCTTTACTAGCAGGATTTCTTTCAGTCTCCTGATCTGCTGAGCTTTGACCAGAATCTCCTTTATAGGACAGTTTAAGGTAATCCAGCTTTATTATTTGAGCAGGCAGAGTTCCCAATCCCTTCCCCATGAGCCATTTACAAAGGCTCTTGAACCACATTGTCAGGTACAGTTACAAGAATGATCCCACTCCTATTACCAAATTGTGTCTTAGTCACTTCTTCCTTTTGCTGAGAAAAAATACCCAACACCTAAAGTTAAAGGAGGAAAAATGTATTTAGTTCAGTTTGTGGAGATTTTAATCTGTAATCATTTGGCTCCAAGGCAGGGTGGCATGGCAGAGGGCAATAGTTCAAGGTGGTGGAAGACAGCAAAAGCAGTAACAGCAAAAAAGGTGGAAGAACAATCTCTTTTCCTGTCTTATGTTGTAAGCAATCTACCCACCCTAGGGCAGGTGTAGTACTCACCTCCTCTGGCACAAGTTTAGGATGTTTCCAAAGTTAGGACTCTGGCCTGCTACTGAGTCACTTACTTAAACTTTTAAACTTCTCAAGTTGACACAGTGAATCAATCAATCATTACAACATCCTAAAGTGTAAATAACCACCCCAGGGCATGTTCTCTATACCTTAGCATATAGAACTGCTGAGTTACTTTGTTAAGCTTCTAAAATTCTCAAATTAACATCATGAATCAAACACAACAGCACTGTATGGTGATTTTTTTATGAAAAAGATACTATGGAAGGTAATGCAGAGAAATGGAGAGAAATTAGGTCTGGGAAACATTTTTCTTATCTGGTTGATCAACTATTGCCAGAACTAGAACTAACAATTTCTATTGAAAGATTACTTTTATTAAGCCCCTTTGATTTGCATTTTTGAACTCTTACAATATTAATAGGCTTAATTTATACAGAATCCCTAGATTTTTTTTGTAACAGAAATTTCAGTCATATGTTCAAAGAGAACATAACTTATTTTCTTAGCCAGATACAATTTGTTTCAGAGAAAATGACACAGAGTTAAACTGTTATTTTAACTATCTTTTTCAGTAGTTTATATATTTTTATTAAATTTATTACATAATGATCATATCATTGTAGGAAATTTGCACCTGTATATGACATATCTTGACTTCTCTTTTTTCCCAAACCCTGCATCTCTTTTCAAATATTCTTCCTTTCTTTATATAGAAAGTTTTGTTTCCATTTTATTTTCCTTTTTTTCTTTTCTATTTCTTCATTTTCCCATGTCTACTACCTAGTTCCTATTATTTTTGAACCATTTCTTTCTTTTTCACAATACCTATTAACACTTTTGTTCTTTTTTACACTTAAGATTTCTCACACCAGAGAAATAATGTGAAATTTACATGTGTGAATGGATTTAGTTCACTTAAAAGTATGGTCTCGAGTTGCACCCATTTACCTAGATATGTCTCAAGAATATCCTTCCTTATGGCTGGGTAATATCCCATTATATAAAATAACCCACAGCATTTTTATCCATTCCTGTTCTGATGGGCATTTGAGTTGCTTCCAAGATTTAGCTATTAAAAACTGTGCTACTATAAACATGGTATGTGGTACGATGTTTGTAATTCTTCCAGGATTTTGTTTATGAAATCTTTGCCAACACTTATGACTTCATGAATTCTACCTACTTTCTCTTTCAGCAGATTTAGTGTGTTTTTTTAATGTTTAGAACTTTGATCCATTTTGATTTTAGTTTAGTGCATAGTGAGAGACATGGATCTAATTTCAGTCTTTGGAATATGGTGAGTTTTTCCAGCAGCAATTATTAAAGAGGCTATCTTTCTTCCAGTGAACCTATTTAGCACTTTTGTCAAGGATAAGGTGGTCGAGTGTGTTTGGAGTTGTTTGTGGATTTTCCAATGCATTCCATTGATTCTCAGGTCTGCTTTTTCTTTTTTGTCAGTTATATGCTGGTTTTTTCTTTTTCTTTTTTTGTTTTTATCATAGTTGCTCTGTAGTGTAACTTCAAGTTAGGAACTGTTATGTTCCCTGCCTTGCTTTTGTTGCCTAGGATTAGTTTTTCTATTCTAGGTCTCTTCTGGTTCCAAATGAACTTTAGGGAAGTTTTCTCTAGTTCTGTGATGAGTGCTAATGGTATTGTGATTGGGATTGTATTAAATTTGTGTAATGATTTTGGGTGTATTACTATTTTCAGTATGTTAGTTCCTTCTACTTATGAGCAAGGGATATATTTTCATTTTCTGATATGCTGTTTGACCTTTTTTCTGCAAAGTATTGTAATTTTCAATGTATAGATCTTTTACTTCTTTTGTTAGATTGATTCCTAAATATTCCACTTTTTTCAATGCTATTATAAAAGATATTGTTTCCTTAATTTCTCTCAGTTTACTTGTAGTGTGTATACAGGAGTGGTATTGATTTTTGAGTGTAGACTTTGTATCCAGTTATGTTACTTACTTTGTTTATTAAATCTATAAGTCTTTAAGTCTTTTGGTGGAGTTTTTGGGGTCCTTTGTGTAGAGTATCAAGCCACCCACAATTAATGATAATTTAACTTCTTCTTTTTCTATCCTTATTCCTTTTATTTCTTTCTCTTGTCTAATTGATCTGCCTAATGTTTCCATAACTATACTGAATAGGAGTGGTGATAGTAGATATCTTGTCTCATTCCTGATTTTAGAGTGAAAACTTTCATTTTTGACTATTTAGTATGATGTTAGCTATTGGTTTCTCATAGATGACCTTTATGCAATTGAGATACATACCATCTACCCCAATTTTAAGTAGGATATTTATCATGAATGAATGAGTGTTGGATTTTGTCAAATGCTTTTTAAAATTTATTTTATTGGAGGTTTCCAAAGATGGTGGACCGGTAGGTAGCAGAAGAGAGATCCTCTCTGAGAGACAGCTAAAATGCCAGAATTTAACAGCCTGGAGAGACCCAAACAGAAAGAGATGGATTCTCTCAACCCAGGAAGAAACTAAAGTTAAAAAAACCACTCAAATATGAGGTCCCAGGGCTAATTAATGAAGCTAAGATCAGCAAGCACGGTGCCCTCCTCAAGCCACCTGAATTCCTGCCCAAGACTGACCTGACGGACCAAACTGCGCCGATGCGACTGGCTTGAGGGGCCAGAGCGTGGAGCTGAACATCCCTGTGTGTGGTTTGCCCAGACGCGGGCTTGCACACGACCCACCCAGAGGCACTGTGAATTTGCACAGCAGCCACGCTGAAGTCAGAGATCTGGGAGCCCAGCAGTTCTCAGGGACCAGCATCAACATGTGGTGAGTGATGGGAATAAGACCCTCCCACAGGAAAGGAGAAACCAACTAGATGACATGTTGGACTTGGGCAGCACAGCCTTAACTCCATAAGGAAGTGGCTTCAGTTGGTTGCTCCCCTCACTGAGCGGATTGGCGGAATCTGCCTGGGGGCCAGGACCCAGTGGGTTGCTACAAACTAATTCCCTGAGCACAGCCACACACTGATACAGTGAAGGCCTGCAAAGGTTGACTGCCCCAGAGGGGAGAAGCCAGCACACACTGCCCATGCTTGAACTTCAATTTCTGATAGCAGAAGGCAGAGGGCAAAAGTGCCTAGCCTGTGCCCTCTAGAGGAACTTTAACCAACAAGAAAAGGGGCTGGAAATTGCACTATACACTTGTATGGAAGGAAGCAAAATTATGACAAGAGGGAGAAATAAGAAAACACCCCCAGCCCCCAACCCTGAGAACACTGATCCAGGAGAGGTAAATACAAAAGAGATTGAGGGCAGCAAACATGCAACATCAAACACAGCATTAGCAGACATAAAGAGATATCTTCAGGACCTCATAAGTGGGACCAACACTGAAATATTAATTCAAATTAAACAAGAGATAAGTAGATTAATAAAAGAAATGCTGGGCACCTCTCAAGAAGACACAGACAGAAGAATGGAGGAACACAAAAGATAGAAACATTTAATGAAGAATACAAAAAACCCTAGAATTCATGAAGCAAATTCAAAGAGATTATCAGGAAACTAAAGACTGCATAGAAAGCTGGCAAAACTGCTTGAAAGAAACCAAAGATAGACTATCAAAAACTGAACACAGGCTTGCAATGTGTGATCATGAAAGGGACGATCTCTTAAAAATAACAAGGGAGCAGGCAGTAACTATACAAAGACTAGAAGATGACAAGAGGATCTATAACTTAAGAATAAAGCATGTGAATGAAGAAGCAGGAGTCAAAACAGAGGAATTGCAAAGGCTATTCACAGAAATTAAGGAAAATTTCCCAAGCATAGAAAAAGGAAAAGATATGCAGATGTATGAAGCATACAGAACTCCAGCCACCTACAACCCAAACAGAGCTACACCCAGACACATAATAATCAAGATCCCAGAAATTCAATATAAGAACAGAATATTAAAAGCCATCAGAGAAAAGAAACAGATCACCTATAAAGGAAAACCCATCA